>CM060963.1:12146656-12186656 GCA_030765045.1 Tenodera sinensis
ATCTTTGAGGTTAGGAGAAAACCCAGGGAGCGCACCCTAACAGGTATTTGAACTCGGGACCTCTTGAACGTGAAGTAGACACGCTACCGCCACACCACATTAGTGCTCTATTTTAGTTCTATTTGCATAATTGCTTGGCCCTGTATTTTGAACGTTGTTTGTCTGGTAAACTACACGAATTTACTGATGGAAGGTATCAGGAAATGGCAAAGTCGGGGTCGCCACCCACGGACACGAAGTACCTTTGTTCACCGGAGACGCACGATTTATCCATCCCAAGTGTGAAGTACCAGAATTTTAAGAGTTTTTTTTATGGCTGAACGCTCCAGTTTCCAAGAAGCCCAGGTTGTTGTTTACTTCTTCCTTTTGGCTTGCATTGAACTGCAGGGTCGGCGACTACTGCACATGGCCAAGGTTGTGAGAACTCAGGTCCATTTACCTACATGTCCATCTAGCCGTAAGTAGAAGAAGATATTCCTCCTACATTCAAATACTCACATAGGTACGCCATTACAATTAACGCATTCTGGCATTTTTACACGGTTTCCAATCTATTACTTTCATAACTTTTCTTACAAATTATACAATATTTTTCTTTCCATATCAGAAGAAGCATCACATTCAACCCAAAAATTAGATATGCGATTTCACCAAAAATGTGTGTATTCCGTGAACAGCGTAACTCAAAACGAAAGATCAGTTAAATACCAAACTTAGTATTTGGGAATTGCCTATGAAGTCTCCTCAATGGGATTTTTCTCTAATATGAGTTATGTTCTGGATATCCACTTTATTGCCTTGAATTTCTAATTTTTTTTTTTTTTTTTTTTTTTTTTTTTTTTTTTTTTTTCATATTTTAAATAATGTGTCTCTTTTGTTGTTTCTCGCGATGTAATGGAAGGGATTTTGAATTTCTAGGCCATCAAATAGCAACTACGTAGCTTTTACACATGTCACTGTCGATTCGATCTGGGTATAGAAAGTCATATAAATGAAACCTAAGTGATGGCTCCGCAAGGTGTCGGGTTCGGTTCCCTTCGACCGCCCCTCTGACCTTGGGTTTTTCGTGGCTTTTCCTGGTCAGTAGTAGTTGGTTTCTAATCTATCACGATTTTCTTTCCATAATTTACCTTTCATTGTGTTTCCTTTTCATGATGCCTCTGGTTACTGACTCGAGGGGTGGTGCGAATTCTTGCTCGCAAGAAAGGGTATTCCCCTTTAGCATTAGAGGGCTGCTTGGTTGAAAGGTCCTTCATCGCCCGCTTTAGGCAGTTTCAGTAGTAGGAGGGCTCTTCGATACAGGAATTGTTATGGACATCTGGGCGTCCTTGCGATCTTTAGCCTCCTGTAGTTCCTTCGCTTCATCCTTTCCTTCTGGGGATCGTAGTTACGTATGTATTTTCGAAACTTGCAAAAAATTAATGCTGTTTAAATTAACATTATGTTAAAAATCTACTTTAAAAATCTAACACACCAATAGTAACTAAATAATGTTAATTTTACAGTTGCATTTTGAAGATATTTAATTACTGAATTCAGAGCTAACCCTCAGCTCTGCACAGAATGAAATAAGTGCTACGTTTTGAAAGGTGATCAGAAACAAGAATTACAGTAGCAAATTACATATAGGTATTTTAAAGTTTTCAAAAAGGAACGATCTTCTATTTGCACTGAACATTATAAAAGAAAAAAATCTCCTAATATTACAGATAAGAATTAGGAGGTGTGAAAAATCGTCTTCGGGACAACTGCAAGCACAAATGCGAAACTGGAAAAGAAATATAAAAATATGACAAAAATACAAACATTTAAGAGAAAATATGACTATAATATGAAAAATGACAAAATAGTACTTAATATGACCGATGAGAATGACATAATTTTAATTACCATTGATGAAATCGTGCTTCGCTTATATTTTCCATGGAAAAAAAACACAGAAACAAAACTATGACATGTCAAACATCCGGGCCCTGGTAATCACACTAGATCGCTCGTAGGCTACAGTCGCGAGGTGTCCCCCTGCACTACACATGAGGAAGAAGAGCATGACTCTATAAGAAGTTTCGGATAGGAGACTTAGAACCTCGAACTGTAGAACATCTTTTGTGTCCATGTTCCTTACGGGGCGTCCCCCGGAGGTAAAGTGAAGTGAGAGTATACGAAGGGTGGAGGTACCACAGCAGAGGGCAGGGCCCAAAACAGCTGGGGGCTTACAAATACCTGGGGGCCTGGGACCCAGAGACCTCCCCGAATTCGAAGGATGAGCACTTACAAAGAACGAGTTTCCTCCTAAGCACGTGAAGACACTCACCAAGACTTAGAACCCTGAATCTGCCAATGAAGATGAAGGGTGAAGTGAAATGAGAAGTGAGGTTAAATGGAGGAACAGGAAATTTGAAAATATATCCTCCCCAGCATTCGCCTAGCGAGTAGGGGAAACCCCCGGAAAAAAAAAAAAACATGAGTCAGGAATGTCGGCCGCGGGAATCGAACCCACCATCCTGCTCGATAAGAAGAGGAGTATCTTCAGCGGTGACCGCCGCCGCCGCCGCCACCGCCACCGCCATCGCCACCGCCGCCGCCGCCACCGCCACCGCCACCGCCGCCGCCGGTTCTCATTTTCTTGCACACCGTTCCCCGACGACATTCTTTTCAACACAATTTTTTCCGCATTTAAACAAAACAGTGCCACAGTTATTGTTCTGTTTTTGTTTCCGCCGTGACGGTACGCATTTCGAGAAAACACAAAGCAATTAAGGTTTGCATAGGTAACTGTAAAAAGGACCGACCGAGCGACCGCTTTCTTCACACCTGCTTTCGGCAAAATTCTCGGGGACACTGCCGTGACTTGAAATACAGTCTTCCATTGGAACTGCCATGCAAAATCCAATTCGACACTCTACTCATTCTTTATTTTGGCTCTCTTACACACGCAGCTTTGTGGAGTCTTTATCGACTCACTTCACATGACTTTCCACACTCACTCTTCTATATACTGGTCTTGTAAAAGCTTACATTTCTATCTACTTCATGTTAACAGACACTTTCATTATATATTTACACATTATAAATTTAATATATATAAATGAATTCCTTTGCGCTACACATTCATCCGAATCCGATGAAAATTGGCAAATCTGTTTTTTTCATGGAGGTTTTTATGCTCTCCATTTTACTATGCAACGTATTACATGCACATGGTTTTCTCTACTCGCTTTTCTTTTACGTAATACCTTCACATGTCCTTCTCTACTCGCTCTTCACATGCAATTCATACAATTTTCTATACTCAAATACAAATGCAACGTATTACATTGTTGTGGTTTACTTAACTCACTTTCTTTTAGTAACACATTCACAGTATTTCTCTTCTCACTCTTCTACAAGCAATACATACATTTTTCTATATTGTCGAAATAGAAAGGCACTACATTTACATGGTTTTCGCTACTCGCTTTTCTTTTACGTAAGACATTCATATGTCCTTCACTTTTGCGCTTCAAAAACAATTCATACAATTTTCTATGACTGAAATATAAATGCAAGATATTACATTCAAACAGTATACTCTACACAATTTTCTTTTACGAAACAAGAGGGGATGTGTAAGCCCATAGGGAGAGCTGGTTGTACGAGCGCCCCTGAGGAGTTCCAATCTGTAACTTTTAGGAATCTTACCCTGTGCTGTCGTGTCTCCTCAGGTCCAGCTACCCTTAGAACCCTCTCACCTCACCCCACCCTCCAGGCGGACGCTTCTTCAGGGACATAGGCCCAAAAGTTGTCCCATAGGTGAGGTGCTAAATCCCACTCCCCAGACATTGATTTAGGGCGAAGTAAATATTTTGGTGCACAAAACTTTTATTTTGTTTTAATAAAGTTAGGGAGGAGTAATCAGTGATTTCAAACAGAAGATTTAAAGCCTTATTTAGTCTCACTACGTTTAACAGAATTAAACTGTAATCTTAAAATATCAAATATATCGAAGTGTTAACTGGTGGAGAAACTTGTGTGATTGTTACACATGAGCTGAAGATGAGATTTGCAGGTGTGTTCATTGTTAGAAATGCCAGAGATCAAAGAAAGCATCACCAGCATTATTAGTTTATGAAGAAAGTTGTTGAATTAATAAGGATGTTTTGTTTTCCAAATTTGGTAATTGTTGGAAGAGCTCCGGTTAATTCTAGCCCTTGGTTACATGCCACTTATCAGATCTCTATCAGCTGTTTACTCCACTTTGGAGCCGGCATGCGATAATAAAACACCTTATGCATATTAATCTACCCTCTCATTGACCGCCTCCTCTTGTTCTTGGTGCTAGCGAGGACGGGATCGAAACAGCTCGCCAAAGTAGGCCCAGCAAACGCCTAGGAGAAAGGGCAAATCCCACCGTTGTACCACAACACCAACCCCTGTCGCTTGGTGCTACAACTCTGAAACGATATAGGAAGTGGTGGGGACAGGAAATTCGCGGTACAAGAGGCACCACCCCAGCATTCGCTTATCGATTACAAAGAAACCTACGATCACAGTGGTCGGCCCGATGGGAATCGATCTCTGGAATGTCTGTCTCACACTTTATCGCTCAACAATCGAGTGGGATGCTCAAGCGATAACGTCTGTGGCCCACATTCTGCACGTCGCGGATTCGATCCCCGTGGTCGCGCACTCTGACATGGGTTTTTCCCAGGTTTCCCCATGTCATAGGCGAATGCTTCTTTCTTCATGGATTCGTTTCCCTTCATTTCTCATTTCCCTCCCTTGGCATCTTTCAGGTTTGGTTGATAGCGCGGTGCGTTCCGACAAATGCGGACAAATGGCATAGTTGCTTGCGCTCTTGAACCTCTTCCCTAGCCGGGTCGCAAGGGTCGCTTCGTCGCCCTCACCCTGGGTGGAGGAAACACTTCGTTGTGCGGCTGGTGTCAATATCTGTGACTGTTAGGGACTTTTGTAGGTCTCTGAACTTCGCTGGCTCCACTATCTGACAAGTCAAAGGTCTCAATTCACCTCACCCCTTCCCACTGGACGGGTGGTAGCCCGCATAGATGTATGTCGGGGTCGCGGTTGGTGGAGATGTCCCCCCTCTGTTGCGCGCGCGCGCACACACACACAACCACCCCCCCCCCCCCACTACCCCCCTATGTCTAACACTGCATTGCCTGTAACGTCTGCATGTCCTGAGCCCCAAAGCTGACATAGACTTCCAATCTCCTTTGACATTACCAGACTTCGCTGGCTCCACTATCTGACAAGTCAAAGGTCTCAATTCACCTCACCCCTTCCCACTGGACGGGTGGTAGCCCGCATAGATGTATGTCGGGGTCGCGGTTGGTGGAGATGTCCCCCCTCTGTTGCGCGCGCGCGCACACACACACAACCACCCCCCCCCCACTACCCCCCTATGTCTAACACTGCATTGCCTGTAACGTCTGCATGTCCTGAGCCCCAAAGCTGACATAGACTTCCAATCTCCTTTGACATTACCAGACCAACATGGATGTGTTTTTAACCAAGGAGCTTTTAATGCTGCCTGGCTATTGAATGTCTTACTTGCACTAGCTACTGAGGATCGATAGTAGGGCCATTTATAAACTCTCGAGGATAGAGTAAATCGTGGGACTGTTACACTTCATAGGATATTAGTGGATTGGGTGTTGGTCATTACGAAGCAGTAAATAGTTCCATTGAAGCGTTCTCAAGGTTCGTCCTTGACAGGAAATTAGCTTCGCCATAGAAATGTCATCTCAAACTTGGCACAGTTTTCCAAAAGCCAATAATTACACTATGTCAGATGTAAGTCTGATTCAAGAAATCAAATTAGGTTTTCTCACAGGCGCACACTTTTTGGGGAAAGCGGGGTAGATACAAAAGGCCCGCCCGCCCGCCGCAGACACGTTTTACCCCATCGACTGATGGAAAGAGTTTTCTTTTGTGCCGAGCACATTGGCCTTCCCAACTGCAATCAACTCCAGAGCGCCGTGGAGATTCGTTCCGCCTTCACAAAACTGCTTGCTGATGCGACAAAACGGAGAGGAGGAGGAGGAGGGGGAGGGGAGGGGGAGAGAACAAAAAATGGCGCAGCACACCTAATAGTCACAGGCAGAAACTTCTCAAATAAGGTGTTCACTTTTTTCTTCTTTCACTGCGAAAATACTGGGGTGCAATGTACCCGCGTGACGCCTTTGTTGTAATTGGCATGGTCGATACCGAAACATTCCCAGCCTCAGACAGATGAATACTGGCCAAGATCAAAACGAAAAAAATAGCCAATCGTCTTCATATCTAAACATTTATGTCCAAAACTGAAACGGTTCAGAAAACAGAATATGAAATATAAAACATATCAAACATATGCTTACGAGCCGCCACAGACAAAACTGTATGTAGTACTATCAGGAGGTGCAGAATTTCTATTTGTGTTGAACACATAACAGTCGCAAGAGTTGCAGTTATTATTAAAGCATACGAATTTATGGAAGGGATGTAGTGCAGAGTTTCACCAGTTCGCTTCTCTGAATGTTCCAAATAGAACAAACTTTCATATGACCATGTGTACAAAAAGTGGCGGCTCGTAACCACACATCATTTGTCCAAGTGTTGTGCTATAGTCAAAACGGGACAACCATACATGTGCCCATGTGTACAAACAGTGGCGGCTCACACGCACATATACAGTATAGGCACATCACTCCTCTTAGCATGATACTGTAGTCAAAATGGGACAACCATACATGTGCCCATGTGTACAAACAGTGGCGGCTCACACGCACATATACAGTATAGGCACATCACTCCTATTAGCATGATACTGTAGTCAAAATGGGACAACCATACATGTGCCCATGTGTACAAACAGTGGCGGCTCACACGCACATATACAGTATAGGCACATCACTCCTCTTAGCATGATACTGTAGTCAAAATGGGACAACCATACATGTGCCCATGTGTACAAACAGTGGCGGCTCACACGCACATATACAGTATAGGCACATCACTCCTATTAGCATGATACTGTAGTCAAAATGGGACAACCATACATGTGCCCATGTGTACAAACAGTGGCGGCTCACACGCACATATACAGTATAGGCACATCACTCCTATTAGCATGATACTGTAGTCAAAATGGGACAACCATACATGTGTCCATGTGTACAAACAGTGGCGGCTCACATGCACATATACAGTATAGGCACATCACTCCTCTTAGCATGATACTGTAGTCAAAATGGGACAACCATACATGTGTCCATGTGTACACAGTGGCGGCTCACATGCACATATACAGTATAGGCACATCACTCCTCTTAGCATGATACTGTAGTCAAAATGGGACAACCATACATGTGTCCATGTGTACACAGTGGCGGCTCACATGCACATATACAGTATAGGCACATCACTCCTATTAGCATGATACTGTAGTCAAAATGGGACAACCATACATGTGTCCATGTGTACACAGTGGCGGCTCACACGCACATATACAGTATAGGCACATCACTCCTCTTAGCATGATACTGTAGTCAAAATGGGACAACCATACATGTGCCCATGTGTACACAGTGGCGGCTCACATGCACATATACAGTATAGGCACATCACTCCTATTAGCATGATACTGTAGTCAAAATGGGACAACCATACATGTGTCCATGTGTACAAACAGTGGCGGCTCACACGGACATATACACTATAGGCACATCACTCCTCTTAGCATGATACTGTAGCCAAAATGGGACAACCGTTATTGTGCCCATGTGTACAAACAGTGGCGGCTCACACGCACATGTACAGTATAGGCACATCACTCCTCTTAGCATGATACTGTAGCCAAAATGGGACAACCATTATTGTGCCCATGTGTACAAACAGTGGCGGCTCACACGCACATATACAGTATAGGCACAACACTTTCCTGAGTATTGTACTGCAGTCAAAATGGGTCAATTGTAAACGTGCCCACATGTACAAACACGCGTATTTTATTGTTGTTTTACTTTATTATATTTTTATTTGTTTATTTCAAAAATTATTTTTAGAGTTTTAGATTTCGTAAATAAATGCATGGAATTTGGAAACTAAGTCTCAGTATAAGAAATTAGGTACCGGAATGGAAGCTTTCAGATTTTATTTACTTATTTATTTATTTGTACAAACAATAACGGCTCATATAATACATATACGGTAAAGGCACGTGCAAAAGTAATGTACTTCTAATAGAGTCAACTTTTATGGGTCCATGTTTTAAACAGTGGCGGCTCGTATGCACACATACAGTACAGGTAACCCACTTGTATAAATGTATTGTATTCCAGATATGTACTCCAAATAGAGTCAACTTATATGTGTCTATGTTTACAAAGAGTGGCAGCTCGAACTGTCTCCTGCATCCCTCTTGTATCTAAAACGAAATATGAAACTATTTCTGCTGAGTGTGACGTCATCAACAAACAATTTACGTCACATATTTTTTTCATTACTTCTGAAAGGAGGTTATGGGAACAGTTTGTTTTGTTTTAACAATTTTATTCATAACTTACCAACTATTGTGGCAAATGAAATTCCGATTATTTAATAATGTGTTCAAAATACTCCCATTTACAATCTGACGGTGACCAGGTCAAAGAATGTGAATTCCTGTTTAACGGTTTCAATCACTGCTGGCCATATATGTCTCATGCTCTTCCATATTATCAGATCTCGTAACAAACGCTCTACATTTCAAACATCCCCATAAAATGTAATCAGATATTCCCGCAGCAACGGAACCTTTGGATAACATTTATTCAACTAAGTAATTTAACTAATTTTCAGAAGAAAGAAAAAAAAATGAAAATACATGTTGACATTTAAATTATCAATGTACAATATGGCTTAAAATTCTCTATATTTTTGTAAAACGTGCCTTTAAAAATATTAAATTTTTCTTCTTTCTCTGGTTATGAAAGCTTCATAAAACCTTTATTTGTATTTATTTGCCAAACCATGTTGCATGATAATTTAAGCTGTTATAATACTTTCCAAGGGTTGCTATTTTATCCTGTAGTTCACCATACATTTTAACATAGCAGTTATGTATAGTAAAGACTAGCTTAGTCCATGCTACTTTCTATTTATTACTTTCTCTACTACGTATAGTACTGTAGAGGAAGTATTGTATTCCGCCCAAAAATTCGATATCGAAATTTCACCAGAAATATATTTATGAGGTCCCCTGAATAAAAAAAAAAAAGTATTTTTACGAAAAGGTCCGTGGGTATCTGTGTGTCAGTCTGTGGACAGCATAACTCAAAAACGAAAAGTTTAACATCTTTCAAGGATGCGACACGAAGGTTTTGAAAAAATTCCTCCAACCTAAACTAACCTTTACATAGAAAACTTTTCAAAAATGTTGATTTTCTTGAAAATGGCTCTAACGATTTTGATTAAAATGCCATATGTTTGAGATTTTTTAAGGCAAACGAAATGTATATTTTGAATTTTCTGGCTATAGCTCATGTAGTCCTGTTTACACTGGATGACTTATGCATAACTGGTAAACCGTAAGAGATAGACCAAATCTTACTGCACAAAAAATATAGATCTTGGTAAAACACACAATTTATGTCATACTAATGTGTTTTGTAAAGTGAACCATTTCAGAGATATTCCTTGTTATTTGTGTCAGTTTTGGAAAACAAACTTGCGTCAAATGGAACATCGTTATTCATTTTTTATATATTAGCCGTTCAAAGAGAACGGAATCTGAAAGCATTAAAAAGATTTGACTATCGCTCAAAGCCTACTTTATTCCCACATTCCTCTTGTACCTACAAGAAAATTAGCATTAAGATAATTTCTGCAAATGTTTATCTCAGCTAACACGAAGAAGATATAGGAATAAGAGTTTGTAAGAATGGTTAGTACAAGAGTAGAGAAAGTCATGTGAGTGCAACACATGAGATTTTTTCGTATAAACTGTTGGTTCCATAACCTCCCACATTCTAATGTAAGCCGTCCCACATATAGGGGCGCTGTTAATGTCGCCCCTTAACCTATAAAATGCATATCTATAGTAAATAGGATGTCTAGTGATTGCTCTGGTTACATATCTAGTGACTCAAGTTATAATGGTGGCCGCCCTGACAGGCGCCATGACTCAACTTTGTTTTTTGGTACTATTCCCCAAATGATGGGCAAGAAAGACATGCTCTTATGCAAGTAGGATCTTCTGTGCAGTGCGCGTGCGCAAAGCAAGAAGCCGAGCTATAACCCTTACACTTGCTTTAAACAGTAAAACTAAACCACAAAACTTAATGTGCGGTGAGCGTTGAAGACTTCAATCAAGATTTATTGCCCTCATCCTGTTTCCCTTTCATCAGGATTATTATTCCATGGGCAAAGGCACGCCTTCATCTCAATAGAAAATTGAACTTTACCAGAAAGTAACAAATTTTAATGCGTGTTATAAATTTCTACCCGGAATACTTTACAATATATCTTGTAAGGGTTAGTCTTAGAAAAGTTTACTTTAGTCTATTTCAAGTTTAAGCCCACTCACAGATGCGTAGAATTTCTAAATCTTACAGTTTTATCTAAATACTTTCAAAATGTTGTCACACTGTGGTCTGTCTCAATTAAAAGTGTTTTACATTTCATGTAGATATCTTAATATTTCAAGAAACTAATTGTATTTTCCTTCTAACGGGTGGTCCAAAAGATTCCGAACCGGCTGCGTTGTGTTTTGCCTGCACGCGTCCTCGGCGCTCGTCGTCGACTGCCGCTGTCATACAACAGCGCGGATAAACCATACAACATTTTTTAAAACTACTTTTAAAGGCTTTACTTATGAATGTTTCAATGAGATGCTGAATTTTCTGGCTATAGCCGATGTAGTCCTGTTTTCTCTGGACGACTTTTGAATAACTCATAAATCGTAAGAGATAGACAAAATCTTACTATACCAAAAATGTAGATCTCGCTAAAACACACAATTTATGTCCAAATAACATATTTTGTAGAATGAACCATTTCGGAGATATTCCTTGTTATTTCTGTCAGTTTCGGAAACTTCAACTTTTGGCAAATGCAACATGGTTGTTAATTTTGTATGTTAGCCATGCAAAGAGAACGGAATCTCAAAGTTTTAAAAGATTTGACTATCGCACAAAGTCTACTGTATTCTCATATTCTCCTTGTACCTACAAGGAAATATGCAATAACTTGTATAAATGTTTATCTCAACTAACACGAAGAAGATATAGGAATAAGAATTTGTAAGAATGGTTAGTACAAGAGTAGAGAAAGTCATGTGAGTGCAATACATTAGGTTTTCTCGAATGTGTTGCCATTTAAATGTGTTGTCGATGTCTGGCCAATAATGGCTGAACTTTTTGTTCTATTTTGTAAAATGTTCCTTTGAAAATATTAAATGTGACGTGTCCGAGAAGTTTTAAGAATGAGTCCATTTTATTTCATTTGCAGTATTCCTTGTCTACCAACGCCAGTATCTTTTTTATTCTAATTTTTCGTAATACTAGTGTTTAAAATCACAAATGCAATATAACTGAAGAAGCAAAATATTACATAGAATTATTGTGTAATTATTACTGCAGCATTGTGACTTACTCGTAGATGTACTGACAGCTACCCAGTTCACGTCCCAAAAGTGCATCTGAACTCTCCACTTACCTAAACAAACAGAAAAAGAAAGAGTTAGGAGTATTTACTATACAGAATATATTCACACATAAAAATACACTAAATTAATACAAGTTAAAACCACAACTTAATTACGTTCATATCACTTTCTTCAACCACTCTTCTACAGTGCTTTCTTTATTGGTACAAGAAATGTACTGACGATTTTGAGGGATTGTCAAATGTTTAAAAAGCTGATACTATGTGATGGCTTTAAAAGGTTATACCCTTTGTATGACATCGCATGTTCTAATGTGCGTCGGGAAAATTGCAGTTCTGATGTTCCTATGTGAGCTGTTGAGAACCCATTTTCACTACCATTATGATATAATAATAATAAAGGCTTTTAAAATTTGATAATTATTTCTTTTCTCATCTTGTTTCTCAGAGTCCTTTGTGGAGCTCCATGTAAATGTTGAAATCTACTCATATACGAAATGTAGGCGAAATTGATGAATGGAAAGGTGATGATGGAGCAGTTGGTGGAATTAGTAGCGGGGGAAACCTGAGAAACCGGAGAAAACCCACTCAGACCGACATACTCTGGGATAGAACTGGAGCCGCCTTGGTAGGAGGCGAACGGTCCCACCGCCCGGCCACGGCGCCGAGTTGGCTCAATGACTTGCGGAGGCGGGCTTAGCACCTCAACCGAAAGATCTTTTGTACCTATGTCCCTGATGCCCCCCGCCCGGGGACTATGGTTGAGGGGAACGGATCCTAAGGGCGGCCGGAACGTTGCCACGACAGAGCAGAGGGCAGGGTCCCTACATTTCCCCAGTTAGAAGCATCCCGGTGAGGGCAGGTTCAGCCCAGTACCTCTCCCACTCCTTCAGGTTTGTATTCCAAACTTCTTTACATTTTTTGTTGATATTTCCTTTTCTACTTTTTAGATGTAATTATTTACCTTATTCGTCTGGTATTAATTATTCTGTTTTTGCTCACTGTTTGTCCTCTGGATCTTTATGGTCACCTCTAGGTACTACCAGGCAGATGTAAAAATGAAATAAATAAATTCAGTAATGAGGAATAACCTTGCACATTGATGCTTATTCCAAGCAGGTTATGAAAACTGTGTTTTGAGGGAAAGTGTGTACCTATAAGAATGAACATCACACGCCCACACGTTTGCTGAAAGAATGGCCGCCGCTACGTAATGGCAGGCAGGCAAGTCGCCCGCCAGCCAGCCAGACCGCGTTGCGTGTGTTGCAGAGCGTTGCCCCCCCGACTCTGGTTTCAAATATGAGAACGCCCTATTTATTTCTTCCAGCAATTTCCTACCATTATCTCCTTCTTTCATTTCAAACAACCGCAACCTTTCTTCACGACAGTTTTAATGTCCATTGGATCCAATTCTGGCCTGTGTGTATGTGCATTCTCAATGATTCTTCCTCCCAGCTCCAAACTTCGGCATTCAAATTGATTTTAATCTTCAATTATTCGTTCGTCACTTTTCTCCACCGTCTTTGAATATCAGGGACGCTTTAAGAAATATCTAATGCGTTGGACTCATATGATCTTCTCTGCTCGCTGTTCTACAAACATTACTTATTGTGTACTACATATACAAAGTAGAGAAAGTACTGTATTACACCCAAAAATTCGATATCGAGATTTCACAGCAAATATCCAAAAACTATTTTTAGAAAAAGGCCCGTGTGTGTGTGTGTATGTGTGTGTGTGTGTGTGTGTGTGTGTGTGTGTGTGTGTGTGTGTGTGTCTGCCTGTGAACAGCATAACTCAAAAACGAAAAGTCGGTTAAAAACCAAAGTTGGCATTTAAGTTTGATACCTTTGGAGATGCGACACGAAAATTTTGAAGAAAAGTTCTCCACCCTAAACTACCTTTTGCATGGAATTTTTTTCGAAAATGGCCCTAACGATTTTGATTAAAATGCCATATGTTTGAGATATTTTTATGGCAAATGAAATGTATATTTTGAATTTTCTGGCTATAGCCCATGTAGTCCTGTTTACTCTGGATGAGTTTTGCATAACTGGTAAACCGTAAGAGATAGACCAAATCTTACTGTGCAAAAATGTACATCCTGCAAAAACACAACTTATGTCCAAATAATTTTTTTGTAGAGTGAACCATTTCGGAGAATTCCTTGTTATTTATGAGTTTGGAAAACAAACTTTCGTCAAATACGACATCGTTATTCATTTCTTATATCTTAACCATGCAAACAGAACGGAATTTGAAAGCTTTAAAAGATTTGACTAACGCTGAAAGCCTACTATATTCCCATATTCCCCTTGTACCTACAAGGAAATAAGCAATAAGATAATTTCTGAAAACGTTTATCTCAACTAACATGAAGATATAGGAATAAGCGTTTGTAAGAATGATTAGTACAAGAGTAGAGAAAGTCATGTGAGTGCAACACGTGAGATTTTAAGAAAAAGGTATCTATGTGTATCTGTAACAACGTAACGAAACAACAAAAACGAAAAGTTTGTTGATACCAAAGTTGGTATTAAGTTCAGAATCTTTCAAGGATGCGACATGAAGATTTCCAGGTTGCCCTTTAAATGGAACATATTTCTAAAATTTTGGTTTTCTCAAAAATAGCCCTCTATAGAATTTAATTAAAATATCATACATTTAAAACTTTTGCATGGTGAATAAAATGTATATTTTGAATTTTGTGTCTTAGGAAGTCCTCTCGATTCTGAATGGCTTTTGTTAATTAAACTGTAAGAAACAGACAAAATCATACTATATGTAGATGCACACACTTTAAGTCCCTTTTTGTGGTTTTAAACATTGCCTTGATTTTTATCGAACTTTAAAGTAAACTTTTCAGGCGAGTCATTGTTCTTTTGTTTTGGTGGTCCTGGCGTTTCAATGTTATACAGTGATTCGCTTTTTCAAAAATCTGACTATCGCTTTACTGTATTCTTCTTATACCTACAATGAAACTTAACCATGTGTAACGAAAGTTTGTCTAGTTTAGGAAGAACTAGATATAACAGTAACGCTTTGTGATAGTTGTGTGCAGAAGAGTGAATAAATAACTCAACGTAACTCAAGATAACCCACATTCGAACTCGGGACCTCTTGAAAATCAGTTAGACGCTACCCCCACTCCACAGAGGCGGGCTGGTTTTTGAGTTATTCATTTTTAAAGCTATATAAAACTCAAACAGCTAGAAATTTTAAATTAAAGGATTTAATTTTTTTAAATGAGGCCAGTAAAACAAAATTATATAACAGATTTGTGTGCTATAATCAGATAAGCGGACCGCCTCCGTAGCGCAGTGGTAGCGCGCCTGCCTTTGGCGTGGAGGACCGGAGTTCGGTCCCCGGTAGCGGAATGGGGTTTTTTCCCCCGCTGGGAGATCTGGCACGGGATGTACTCAGCCTCGTTAAGTCCCTGAGGGGCCAGTTGAGGAGCTACTTGATTAAGAAGTAGCAACTCCGGGTCGTGAAGGCCGCATAACCGGCTGGGAGAGCTCGGAACGCTGGCCACGAATAAAGGGTAAAGGGTACAGGACGGAGGGGGACACCTTGCTCACGTTGACCTACACAGGTCTATTGTGGCTACCACCTCCCAGGAGGCAGGGATGAATGAGGGAATCGAAGGGGTGCTACCAGACTCGCAGCTAGACAGAACCACGAGAGACGCGCGGAAGTCCCTAACCAGTGCTGAGATGTCTTCATTCCGGCGCTAGGCCCCGCCAAGCAGCCACCATCACACCGCGGATCCGAGTCGATATCGCACGAAGCGTCCTTCCACCCCCCCCCCCTGCCCAAGGGCCACCAGATGCCACCCAGCGCCGAGAGCAGCAGTCATCCACGCCATCTGCCCGACACTGCCCACACTACATGCCCGGAACTGCACCACCTGAAAGATGATAAGGAAATGGAATGAAAGGAAATGATGGGAAGGAAACTGTGGTATGAAATACCGCACTCCAGCATTCGCCTAAGTGACATGGGGAAACCACATCAGAGTGCGCGGCCACGGGGATTAAACCTGCGATTTTCCGAATGCGGGCCACAGAAATTAAATAAAAAAGATTTGTTTTTAAACTTGTATTGCTTGGAACATTTACCATAAGATAACAAATTGCCGCTTTAAAATTTAGTAACTCCGAAGCTAAAATTTATAGGTACCTAATTCCTGTATAAAGCGACATCGAAAATAAATGTTGAGCTAAATTAGGTAAAAAGTTGAGAAAATGCCATTTTGAGTGGTACATCCCCTTTCAGTTGTACCTATATGTATGTTTGAAGACGAAGCTGCAGGTAAGTACATTCTGGAGTTGGTCAGTGTGCTGCTGAAGCAAGTCATTTCCTGTTACGTCTGCTGCAGATGACTGATGGACCTCCTCACAATTAATAATGGTATACAACCCTCTTGTGACCGTCGCGCGTCAATTTGGGAAACCCTCTCGGCTACCACATGCGGCTAGCGTCGTGTCTTTGTTCTTATTTCGCTGCCGCCCGCCGACATTTTTTGTGTGTGGCGGCAATTGTTCCTGGATTTCAGAATCCCGGAGTGAAGTAAACTAATTTACATCATTCCTACAGATATTGTTCCACGAAACATTACTATATACAGGAAATAAATCACATTACCTTTTATGGCAGCCAGAGTAAGTATTGCAACACACTTGAGTTAACCACTTCGGAGATATTCCTTGTTATTCACCTGAGTTCTGCAATACTTATACTTTTCGTTCTTACTGATTTATTTTTATCTCTTGGTAATGTAAAGTAAACAGAATTTCAAAGACATCACGTAGTAACCAGCTCTTAAAATATATTCTATATTCTCCTTGTAATTACAGGAGTAAACATTTATGTCTATTAACATGAAACAGATAAAGGAGTAAGTTTGTACAAGAGTAGAGAAAGTCATGTGAGTGCAATACATCAGAGTTGAGTGAAAAAGAATACTTCTTCTAACCATTAGAGGTAAAAGCGAGAATTGAACTACTCTAATCAATTTTCATGCATGTGCCCTTGTACAGTTCTAGATACAAGAGCTGCAACTCAAAATAATTTCCTTTCATCTTCTAAGGCTGCATTCAAAAAGCGTGGGTTTTACAGACGTGTCAAGAAACAAACAAACTTTGGTTTATTAGCTCTCGGATTTTGGAACCAATAAGCTAGCGGTGTAAAATTTATATGCAAGTCAAGGATTTTGTCAAACAGTTGTGGGCAAACTTATTTTATTGCTATCACTGAGTCATAACTCTGCATTTTCATCTTTGTTCGTATTCTAATTAATTTCATGCAAATGCAAACGTCCAGATGTTGTTAAAACGCGTGGTCAGCATCAAACACTCAAGTTTATCATCTTCTAATCTTTATGACAAAGAATTCCTCATAAACAAAAATCCTAGTGGGCTTTTCTTCGTGTCGGAAATAAATAACTAAAATATTATGAACCAAATTAATCAGTGAAGTTCGCTTTGTTTACTTTTACTTCTGCATATGCCTGTCTGTATGTATGTCTGTCTGTGTGTCTGTATGTATGTCTGTGTGTATGTCTGTCTGTGTGTGTGTGTCTGTCTGGCTGTCTGACTGTCTATCTGTCTGTCTATGAGTACATGGTAACCTCAAGTGCCCTTAGAAGGATAGACAATTTCTAGACAAATGGAAAGGGTCATCAGTTTCCAAAATATTTAGTAAGATTATATTCACTTAATACGAGTAACAGCTTTTATTTCGTGCGTTATTTTCTTTTCAATGTAGGTATACAGACTGGAAGGTAGTGCTTCGGCCATACGTTAGCGAGGGATACTATATGAGTGTAAGAAATATGTACAGTACAATTTATTGTCAATAAATAAACTTTGGCCCTAAAAAATAATTTCTTTAAAATATTTTGAGCCATGAATGGATATTAATGGTTTATTATTTCACTAACTGTCGTGCAAACAATGTGTGAGTAATGCTGTAGTGTATTTTTATTTCTATTTGAATGAATTTAGTCACAATTTATTGTAAACGTGATGTTGCCAAATCTCTCTTGGAAATTAAACTTTGCATGGCGTTTTAACACCAACTCTGACTTAATTCAATCGAATTAAAGTAGAAACGCATTAGAAAGTCTGCGCGACGGTTATATCCATTCGTCAAGAAACTCCAAATATTTGACACAAATGATTTTTCTCCGGAGAGACGGTTCTTTGTTGTCAATAATTGTATTGTACATATTTGTTACACTCATCATGTAGAATCTGTGGTTAACGTATGCCCAACAGTACCTTCCATCCAGTATATTGTATTCATTTTGAAAATATCTGTAAACTATACTCCATCCAGCCTTAGATCGAGACATTGTATCCCTCCGCGGTAACCTGGTGTTTGTATCATTTTATAGTACAAGAGTAGAGAAACTCATGTGAGTGCAACAAATCAGATTTTTAGTTGTACTGTCCAGACAGAAAGACACACACACACACGGACCTTTATCCAAAAATGGTTTTATTCGATTCAGGGGACCTCAAAACATATTTCCGGTGAAATCACGACATCGAATTTTTGAGTGGAATGCAATACTTCTACTATACGTAGTAAAGAAAATAAAAATTGTTTCCGAGAAAAATCTAATGAAACAACAAATTGTTTTAATGACTTACATCAAAACCCATATCATTAAAGAGTATTAAAAATAAAGAAGCATTGTATATAAAACTATATATGCACTTGTTGAGAAAATGCCAGAGAATGTAATCACACTTCCCTCCTCCCTTAAGGGAAGAAGGAGAGCGGATGAATCAATTGCCAATGCAGGTACGCGTGTGTACAACATAGCAAGAGGAGTGGTGAGTGTGAAGGAAGTGTCGACGTTCTGGTGACTCAACTTCTGAAGCAAGACGTTATGTTAATGAAGACCTAGACAGAACAATAAGAGACATTATTAATTTTAGCGAATACCATTATCATCTCTTACGTGATGAAGGCGCGCGCTGTACACACAACCAGATGGAGTCGCTAGCCGACATTTTTTTAAGTCCTTAAAAGGCAATCCAAAGGGAAATGACAATCCTCTGCACAACCTTGAGAAGGAAATCGACAGAAAGATTATATCCAACTCCGTCCATGTGGTGAAAATGTAGTGCAGCACCATCAGGTTGTGACACGTCATATTCCTCACGCCATTCTCCTGCCCAAAATCTTCAAAACTACTTTATATATTGTTCAGTTAAGTGTTTAAGGGAATCAGGTAATCTTTATTTATTATTTCTCTACCGCTATAGTAAGCAGGGAAAATGTATCCCACCCAAAATTCGATATCGAGCTTTTACCGGAAATACATTTTTGAAGAGGTCAAAAAAAATAGAGAAAGATCTGGTGTGTGTGTGTGTGTGTATGTGTGTGTATGTGTGTGTATGTGTGTGTGTGTGTGTGTATGTGTGTGTGTGTTTGAATAGCATATCTCAAAAACCAAAAGTGGGTTAAACACCAAATTGGTACAGTTCAGCAACTTTCAAGGATAGGATGCGAAGATATTCTCAAAAATTGCTCTGACAATTTTGGTTAACATACCATATTTTCAGACATTTTCATGGCAAGTGAAATATATATTGAGACATTTCTTCGAATTTACTTACTTGTAGAAATCATCCCAAGTTAGATGTTTCTTGGATGACGTCACGTTGCCAATTCTTTGAGAGTTTGAAAAGGCTATGGTGAAAGTTGAAGTACAGAAAAGGGTTTAAATAAGTTTATTTGTGGAATTGGGGCAAGTGAGGATGTAGCTAATAGTAAAATTAAAAGAAATAAAATGATTGAAAAGTGAATGTAGTTACAATATCTTGAATTTTCTGGGAATGTCCTCAGAAGTCCTCTTCATTCTGGATGAATTTTGCATTAACGTCTGTAACAGATAAAAACTGTGTATACGAAAACTGTGAACCTCGCTGAACTATACCTACAGTCTGTCGAGTATTCATTATTTTATTTTAACGTTTTCCCTGGCTGAAGGTAAATTCGATATAAAGATTTAACCAGAAATACGTTTTGTATCTCCTGAATAAAAAAGAAGCGCGACACACACAGGCGCGCGCGCGCGCCTGCATTTTTAAAGTCTTTTTTTTTTTTTTTTTTTTTTTTTTTCTCCCGATTCGAGGGACCTCAAGACGTCTATTTTCAATATCTCGGAATCGAGATAACGTGGAATGATATACCGTCTCTACTTATGTGGTTTACGTGGCAGGTAAACTAAAAACGGGTCGGTATGAAAATCCACTATTTGCATAACATCATAAGAAACAAAAGAATGGTGAGTTAGTACTTCATTCAGGTAGTGGGAAATTCAAACCCATAGTATGAATATTTCAGAGAGGGGTAAAGTCACAAAATTATTTCAGAATTTGTGTATAATTTACTAGCTAAACAAAATTAAACGAAATTAATCTAGAATGAACCTAACTTCACAGGGCCATTGAATACGTATGGAGTTAGCAAAATATGAATAGACACAGAAATGTTTTGTTTATCACAGTTTCTCAGAGCATTCTTCCTGGCACTATATGCAGCCGAAACCACTTCTGGAAGTATCCACGCCACTGCAGATAACTCCTCTTTGTGTGTAGAAACTGCTTCTTCAGGGCCAGCAAATCGGTGACCTCGAAGTGGGCTCTTTACCAGAGGGAACAGGAGGAAATCAAATGGCGCTAGATCAGGACAATAGTTGTGCCCCAGTTCCTTGCAGAAATCCCATTGTTACATTAGCGGTGTGAGGTAGGTAACTGTGTTTCCTTTAAGCCACATTTGAACTCGTACAAAATCATTGCACGAAAATACTCTCTCTGAATCTACATTGCACTTGAAAAATGTTCACACTTTCCAGATTTCAAAAATAAATGGATGGTGCAACAATGGTCTGCCTGCTACAATTACATTAACAATGAGTCAGCTATTTTGACAAAGCAACAATGTTATGCTCCAGAGCTGGCCAATTTTCCCTGTCTCAATACGGAGATATCTAGTGACCCTCGAATTTGCAGAATATTCAATATATACATTTTATTTTTAATGCAAATATCTTCAATATACGGAGGTTTAAATGAAATAGTTTACTATTTAAATAAATAGTAAATAAAATATTCTTTCTTGAGATAATCAAAACTAAGAAAAGATTTCCATGTGAAGTGTAGTTTGGAGTGGTTGCATTCACATTTGTCAGGTTTTCATTTTAAATTTATGTTGTTCAAAACATACAAGAGCCTGTTTTTGTTCGTCTGGGTTCAGTGGACCTCAAAAAGGATATTTCCTGTAAAGTCTCGACATGTTTGAGTGTAACAGGTACAATATTTCCTCTGCTTGAATAGAACATAAAGTAAAAACAGAATTGCATGTAAAAGTACTATAATTTATTTTATTATTTAAGCATACATGTGCAAGTTTTTCCTGTAGGTGCAGGAACTTTTGAATGAAACATCTCACGCGGAAGAATGTTGAATAATTACATAAAGCGAGTGTCAGTAATACGGTAAATACCATATCCTCTGTAACGTTACTTCAAAAACTCGATTCGCGAGGTTTTCGTCACGGTCAAAAACCTACGGAAATCTTTTTACGAACAAATTCAAAGCGTATCTCCTTCCAAAGCCTTAAGGCATGACTCAGATTGAGTGGCTTGTTAGTTAACAAGGCTTAGCCTGCGCTTGAGATCCAAATAGTGAAATGAGAACTTCGATTCTAATTTGGAGGATCCCGAGCTGAAGAAGTATAAGGCACTAACAGTTTCAACTGTCAAGCATTCTTGCACAACGAGAAAAAATCTGATATGTTGCACTCATCATGATCACATCACCACCACCACCACTACCACCAGCTCCACCATCACCATCACCAGCTCCACCACCACCACCATCACCACCACCTCCACCACCACTACCACCATCACTTCCACCACCACCACCTCCACCGCCACCTCCACCACTACCACCACCTCCACCACCATCATTACCGCCGCCGCCACCGCCACCACCACTACCACCAGCTCCACCATCACCATCATCATCACCAGCTCCACCACCATCATTACCGCCGCCGCCACCGCCACCACCACTACCACCAGCTCCACCATCACCATCATCATCACCACCTCCACCACCATCATTACCGCCGCCGCCACCGCCACCACCACTACCACCACTACCACCACCACCATCACCATCACCAGCTCCACCACCACCACCATCACCACCACCTCCACCACCACTCCACCACCATCACTTCCACCACCACCACCTCCACCGCCACCTCCACCACTACCACCACCTCCACCACCATCACCACCGCCGCCGCCACCGCCACCTCCACCACTACCACCACCACCATCACCATCACCAGCTCCACCACCACCACTACCACCACCACCTCCACCGCCCCCTCCACCACTACTACCACCACCACCATCACCATCACCAGCTCCACCACCACCACCATCACCACCACCAGCTCCACCACCAAAACCATCTCCACCACCACTACCACCACCACCTCCACCACCACTACCACCACCATCACCATCACCAGCTCCACCACCACCACCATCACCATCACCATCACCAGCTCCACCACCACCACCATCACCATCACCAGCTCCACCACCACCACCATCACCACCACCAGCTCCACCACCAAAACCATCTCCACCACCACTACCACCACCACCTCCACCACCACTACCACCACCATCACCATCACCAGCTCCACCACCACCACCACCACCATCACCATCACCAGCTCCACCACCACCACCATCACCATCACCAGCTCCACCACCACCACCATCACCACCACCAGCTCCACCACCAAAACCATCTCCACCACCACTACCACCACCACCTCCACCACCACCACCACCACCACCACTACCACCGCCACCTCCACCACTACCACCACCACCATCACCATCACCAGCTCCACCACCACCACTACCACCACCACCTCCACCGCCCCCTCCACCACTACTACCACCACCACCACCATCACCATCACCAGCTCCACCACCACCACCATCACCACCACCAGCTCCACCACCAAAACCATCTCCACCACCACTACCACCACCACCTCCACCACCACTACCACCACCATCACCATCACCAGCTCCACCACCACCACCATCACCATCACCATCACCAGCTCCACCACCACCACCATCACCATCACCAGCTCCACCACCACCACCATCACCACCACCAGCTCCACCACCAAAACCATCTCCACCACCACTACCACCACCACCTCCACCACCACTACCACCACCATCACCATCACCAGCTCCACCACCACCACCACCACCATCACCATCACCAGCTCCACCACCACCACCATCACCATCACCAGCTCCACCACCACCACCATCACCACCACCAGCTCCACCACCAAAACCATCTCCACCACCACTACCACCACCACCTCCACCACCACCACCACCACCACTACCACCGCCACCTCCACCACTACCACCACCACCATCACCATCACCAGCTCCACCACCACCACTACCACCACCACCTCCACCGCCCCCTCCACCACTACTACCACCACCACCACCATCACCATCACCAGCTCCACCACCACCACCATCACCACCACCAGCTCCACCACCAAAACCATCTCCACCACCACTAACACCACCACCTCCACCACCACTACCACCACCACTACCACCACCATCACCACCACCAGCTCCACCACCACCACCACCTCCACCACCACTACCACCACCATCACCACCACCAGCTCCACCACCACCACCTCCACCACCACTACCACCACCACCTCCACCACCACTACCACCACCACTACCACCACCACTACCACCTCCACCACCACTACCACCACCACCTCCACCACCACTACCACCACTACCACCTCCACCACCACTACCACCACTACCACCTCCACCACCACTACCACCACCACTACCACCACCACCACCACCTCCACCACCACTACCACCACCACCTCCACCACCACTACCACCACCACCTCCACCACCACTACCACCACCATCACTTCCACCACCACCACCGCCACCTCCACCACTACCACAACCTCCACCATCACCACCACCACCATCACCACCACCTCCACCACCACTACCACCACCACCACCACCTCCACCATCACCACCACCACCATCACCACCACCTCCACCACCACTACCACGACCACCTCCACCGCCACCGCCACCACCACCATCACCATCACCAGCTCCACCACCACCACCATCACCACCACCTCCACCACCACTACCACCACCATCACCACCGCCGCCATCTCCACCACTACCACCACCTCCACCGCCACCACTACCACTACCACCACCTCCACCACCACCATCACCACCGCCGCCGCCACCGCCACCACCACTACCACCACCTCCACCATCACCACCACCCCCACCACCACTACCACCACCATCACTTCCACCACCACCACCACCTCCACCGCCACCTCCACCACTACCACCACCTCCACCGCCACCACTACCACTACCACCACCTCCACCACCACCATCACCACCGCCGCCGCCACCGCCACCACCACTACCACCACCTCCACCATCACCACCACCACCATCACCACCACCTCCACCACCACTACCACCACCTCCACCGCCACCTCCACCACTACTACCACCACCATCACTTCCACCACCACCACCACCTCCACCGCCACCTCCACCACTACCACCACCTCCACCACCACCACCACCTCCACCACCACTACCACCACCATCACTTCCACCACCACCACCACCTCCACCGCCACCTCCACCACTACCACCACCTCCACCGCCACCACTACCACTACCACCACCTCCACCACCACCATCACCACCGCCGCCGCCACCGCCACCACCACTACCACCACCTCCACCATCACCACCACCTCCACCACCACTACCACCACCTCCACCGCCACCTCCACCACTACTACCACCACCATCACCACCACCTCCACCACCACTACCACCACCATCACTTCCACCACCACCACCACCTCCACCGCCACCTCCACCACTACCACCACCTCCACCGCCACCACTACCACTACCACCACCTCCACCACCACCATCGCCACCGCCGCCGCCACCGCCACCACCACTACCACCACCTCCACCATCACCACCACCACCATCACCACCACCTCCACCACCACTACCACCACCTCCACCGCCACCTCCACCACTACTACCACCACCATCACCACCACCTCCACCACCACTACCACCACCATCACTTCCACCACCACCACCACCTCCACCGCCACCTCCACCACTACCACCACCTCCACCGCCACCACTACCACTACCACCACCTCCACCACCACCATCACCACCGCCGCCGCCACCGCCACCACCACTACCACCACCTCCACCATCACCACCACCTCCACCACCACTCCACCACCATCACTTCCACCACCACCACCACCTCCACCGCCACCTCCACCACTACCACCACCTCCACCGCCACCACTACCACTACCACCACCTCCACCACCACCATCACCACCGCCGCCGCCACCGCCACCACCACTACCACCACCTCCACCATCACCACCACCGCCACCACCACTACCACCACCATCACCATCACCAGCTCCACCACCACCATCACCACCACCACTACCACCACCATCACTTCCACCACCACCACCTCCACCGCCACCTCCACCACCACCACCATCACCACCACCAGCTCCACCACCACCACCATCTCCACCACCACCTCCACCACTACCACCACCATCACCACCACCAGCTCCACCACCACCACCATCTCCACCACCACCACCACCTCCACCGCCACCTCCACCACTACCACCACCATCACCACCACCAGCTCCACCACCACCACCAGCTCCACCACCACCACCATCACCTCCACCACCAGTACCACCAGCACCACCACCAGCTCCACCACCACCACCACCTCCACCGCCACCTCCACCACTACCACCACCATCACCACCACCAGCTCCACCACCACCACCAGCTCCACCACCACCTCCACCACTACCACCACCATCACCACCACCAGCTCCACCACCACCTCCACCACTACCACCACCACCACCACCACCAGCTCCACCACCACCTCCACCACTACCACCACCATCACCACCACCAGCTCCACCACCACCACCATCACCTCCACCACCAGTACCACCATCACCACCACCAGCTCCACCACCACCACCACCTCCACCGCCACCTCCACCACTACCACCACCATCACCACCACCAGCTCCACCACCACCACCAGCTCCACCACCACCTCCACCACTACCACCACCATCACCACCACCAGCTCCACCACCACCACCTCCACCGCCACCTCCACCACTACCACCACCATCACCACCACCAGCTCCACCACCACCACCAGCTCCACCACCACCACCACCTCCACCGCCACCTCCACCACTACCACCACCATCACCACCACCAGCTCCACCACCACCACCATCTCCACCACCACTACCACCACCATCACTTCCACCACCACCACCTCCACCGCCACCTCCACCACCACCACCATCACCACCACCAGCTCCACCACCACCACCATCTCCACCACCACTACCACCACCATCACTTCCACCACCACCACCTCCACCGCCACCTCCACCACCACCACCATCACCACCACCAGCTCCACCACCACCACCATCTCCACCACCACTACCACCACCATCACTTCCACCACCACCATCACCATCACCAGCTCCACCACCACCACCATCACCACCACCAGCTCCACCACCACCACCATCTCCACCACCACTACCACCACCATCACTTCCACCACCACCACCTCCACCGCCACCTCCACCACTACCACCACCTCCACCACCACCATCACCACCGCCGCCGCCACCGCCACCACCACTACCACCACCTCCACCATCACCACCACCTCCACCACCACTCCACCACCATCACTTCCACCACCACCACCACCTCCACCGCCACCTCCATCACCACCACCAGCTCCACCACCACCACCAGCTCCACCATCACCACCACCTCCACCACCACTCCACCACCATCACTTCCATCACCACCACCACCTCCACCGCCACCTCCATCACCACCACCAGCTCCACCACCACCACCAGCTCCACCACCACCACCACCTCCACCGCCACCTCCACCACTACCACCACCTCCACCACCACCATCACCACCGCCGCCGCCACCGCCACCACCACTACCACCACCTCCACCATCACCACCACCTCCACCACCACTCCACCACCATCACTTCCACCATCACCACCACCAGCTCCACCACCACCACCATCACCACCACCAGCTCCACCACCACCACCATCTCCACCACTACAACCACCACCATCACCATCACCAGCTCCACCACCACCACCATCACCACCACCTCCACCACCACTACCACCACCATCACTTCCACTACCACCACCATCACCATCACCAGCTCCACCACCACCACCATCACCATCACCAGCTCCACCACCACCACCATCTCCACCACTACCACCACCATCACCATCACCAGCTCCACCACCACCACCATCACCACCACCTCCACCACCACTACCACCACCATCACTTCCACTACCACCACCACCTCCACCGCCACCTCCACCACTACCACCACCTCCACCACCACAATCACCACCGCCGCCGCCACCGCCACCACCACTACCACCAGCTCCACCATCACCATCATCATCACCACCTCCACCACCATCATTACCGCCGCCGCCACCGCCACCACCACTACCACCACTACCACCACCACCATCACCATCACCAGCTCCACCACCACCACCATCACCACCACCTCCACCACCACTCCACCACCATCACTTCCACCACCACCACCTCCACCGCCACCTCCACCACTACCACCACCTCCACCACCATCACCACCGCCGCCGCCACCGCCACCTCCACCACTACCACCACCACCATCACCATCACCAGCTCCACCACCACCACTACCACCACCACCTCCACCGCCCCCTCCACCACTACTACCACCACCACCACCATCACCATCACCAGCTCCACCACCACCACCATCACCACCACCAGCTCCACCACCAAAACCATCTCCACCACCACTACCACCACCACCTCCACCACCACTACCACCACCATCACCATCACCAGCTCCACCACCACCACCATCACCATCACCATCACCAGCTCCACCACCACCACCATCACCATCACCAGCTCCACCACCACCACCATCACCACCACCAGCTCCACCACCAAAACCATCTCCACCACCACTACCACCACCACCTCCACCACCACTACCACCACCATCACCATCACCAGCTCCACCACCACCACCACCACCATCACCATCACCAGCTCCACCACCACCACCATCACCATCACCAGCTCCACCACCACCACCATCACCACCACCAGCTCCACCACCAAAACCATCTCCACCACCACTACCACCACCACCTCCACCACCACCACCACCACCACTACCACCGCCACCTCCACCACTACCACCACCACCATCACCATCACCAGCTCCACCACCACCACTACCACCACCACCTCCACCGCCCCCTCCACCACTACTACCACCACCACCACCATCACCATCACCAGCTCCACCACCACCACCATCACCACCACCAGCTCCACCACCAAAACCATCTCCACCACCACTACCACCACCACCTCCACCACCACTACCACCACCATCACCATCACCAGCTCCACCACCACCACCATCACCATCACCATCACCAGCTCCACCACCATCACCATCACCAGCTCCACCACCACCACCATCACCACCACCAGCTCCACCACCAAAACCATCTCCACCACCACTACCACCACCACCTCCACCACCACTACCACCACCATCACCATCACCAGCTCCACCACCACCACCACCACCATCACCATCACCAGCTCCACCACCACCACCATCACCATCACCAGCTCCACCACCACCACCATCACCACCACCAGCTCCACCACCAAAACCATCTCCACCACCACTACCACCACCACCTCCACCACCACCACCACCACCACTACCACCGCCACCTCCACCACTACCACCACCACCATCACCATCACCAGCTCCACCACCACCACTACCACCACCACCTCCACCGCCCCCTCCACCACTACTACCACCACCACCACCATCACCATCACCAGCTCCACCACCACCACCATCACCACCACCAGCTCCACCACCAAAACCATCTCCACCACCACTACCACCACCACCTCCACCACCACTACCACCACCACTACCACCACCATCACCACCACCAGCTCCACCACCACCACCACCTCCACCACCACTACCACCACCATCACCACCACCAGCTCCACCACCACCACCTCCACCACCACTACCACCACCACCTCCACCACCACTACCACCACCACTACCACCACCACTACCACCTCCACCACCACTACCACCACCACCTCCACCACCACTACCACCACTACCACCTCCACCACCACTACCACCACTACCACCTCCACCACCACTACCACCACCACTACCACCACCACCACCACCTCCACCACCACTACCACCACCACCTCCACCACCACTACCACCACCACCTCCACCACCACTACCACCACCATCACTTCCACCACCACCACCGCCACCTCCACCACTACCACAACCTCCACCATCACCACCACCACCATCACCACCACCTCCACCACCACTACCACCACCACCACCACCTCCACCATCACCACCACCACCATCACCACCACCTCCACCACCACTACCACGACCACCTCCACCGCCACCGCCACCACCACCATCACCATCACCAGCTCCACCACCACCACCATCACCACCACCTCCACCACCACTACCACCACCATCACCACCGCCGCCATCTCCACCACTACCACCACCTCCACCGCCACCACTACCACTACCACCACCTCCACCACCACCATCACCACCGCCGCCGCCACCGCCACCACCACTACCACCACCTCCACCATCACCACCACCCCCACCACCACTACCACCACCATCACTTCCACCACCACCACCACCTCCACCGCCACCTCCACCACTACCACCACCTCCACCGCCACCACTACCACTACCACCACCTCCACCACCACCATCACCACCGCCGCCGCCACCGCCACCACCACTACCACCACCTCCACCATCACCACCACCACCATCACCACCACCTCCACCACCACTACCACCACCTCCACCGCCACCTCCACCACTACTACCACCACCATCACTTCCACCACCACCACCACCTCCACCGCCACCTCCACCACTACCACCACCTCCACCACCACCACCACCTCCACCACCACTACCACCACCATCACTTCCACCACCACCACCACCTCCACCGCCACCTCCACCACTACCACCACCTCCACCGCCACCACTACCACTACCACCACCTCCACCACCACCATCACCACCGCCGCCGCCACCGCCACCACCACTACCACCACCTCCACCATCACCACCACCTCCACCACCACTACCACCACCTCCACCGCCACCTCCACCACTACTACCACCACCATCACCACCACCTCCACCACCACTACCACCACCATCACTTCCACCACCACCACCACCTCCACCGCCACCTCCACCACTACCACCACCTCCACCGCCACCACTACCACTACCACCACCTCCACCACCACCATCGCCACCGCCGCCGCCACCGCCACCACCACTACCACCACCTCCACCATCACCACCACCACCATCACCACCACCTCCACCACCACTACCACCACCTCCACCGCCACCTCCACCACTACTACCACCACCATCACCACCACCTCCACCACCACTACCACCACCATCACTTCCACCACCACCACCACCTCCACCGCCACCTCCACCACTACCACCACCTCCACCGCCACCACTACCACTACCACCACCTCCACCACCACCATCACCACCGCCGCCGCCACCGCCACCACCACTACCACCACCTCCACCATCACCACCACCTCCACCACCACTCCACCACCATCACTTCCACCACCACCACCACCTCCACCGCCACCTCCACCACTACCACCACCTCCACCGCCACCACTACCACTACCACCACCTCCACCACCACCATCACCACCGCCGCCGCCACCGCCACCACCACTACCACCACCTCCACCATCACCACCACCGCCACCACCACTACCACCACCATCACCATCACCAGCTCCACCACCACCATCACCACCACCACTACCACCACCATCACTTCCACCACCACCACCTCCACCGCCACCTCCACCACCACCACCATCACCACCACCAGCTCCACCACCACCACCATCTCCACCACCACCTCCACCACTACCACCACCATCACCACCACCAGCTCCACCACCACCACCATCTCCACCACCACCACCACCTCCACCGCCACCTCCACCACTACCACCACCATCACCACCACCAGCTCCACCACCACCACCAGCTCCACCACCACCACCATCACCTCCACCACCAGTACCACCAGCACCACCACCAGCTCCACCACCACCACCACCTCCACCGCCACCTCCACCACTACCACCACCATCACCACCACCAGCTCCACCACCACCACCAGCTCCACCACCACCTCCACCACTACCACCACCATCACCACCACCAGCTCCACCACCACCTCCACCACTACCACCACCACCACCACCACCAGCTCCACCACCACCTCCACCACTACCACCACCATCACCACCACCAGCTCCACCACCACCACCATCACCTCCACCACCAGTACCACCATCACCACCACCAGCTCCACCACCACCACCACCTCCACCGCCACCTCCACCACTACCACCACCATCACCACCACCAGCTCCACCACCACCACCAGCTCCACCACCACCTCCACCACTACCACCACCATCACCACCACCAGCTCCACCACCACCACCTCCACCGCCACCTCCACCACTACCACCACCATCACCACCACCAGCTCCACCACCACCACCAGCTCCACCACCACCACCACCTCCACCGCCACCTCCACCACTACCACCACCATCACCACCACCAGCTCCACCACCACCACCATCTCCACCACCACTACCACCACCATCACTTCCACCACCACCACCTCCACCGCCACCTCCACCACCACCACCATCACCACCACCAGCTCCACCACCACCACCATCTCCACCACCACTACCACCACCATCACTTCCACCACCACCACCTCCACCGCCACCTCCACCACCACCACCATCACCACCACCAGCTCCACCACCACCACCATCTCCACCACCACTACCACCACCATCACTTCCACCACCACCATCACCATCACCAGCTCCACCACCACCACCATCACCACCACCAGCTCCACCACCACCACCATCTCCACCACCACTACCACCACCATCACTTCCACCACCACCACCTCCACCGCCACCTCCACCACTACCACCACCTCCACCACCACCATCACCACCGCCGCCGCCACCGCCACCACCACTACCACCACCTCCACCATCACCACCACCTCCACCACCACTCCACCACCATCACTTCCACCACCACCACCACCTCCACCGCCACCTCCATCACCACCACCAGCTCCACCACCACCACCACCACCATCACCACCACCATCACCACCACCAGCTCCACCACCACCACCATCTCCACCACCACTACCACCACCATCACTTCCACCACCACCACCTCCACCGCCACCTCCACCACCACCACCATCACCACCACCAGCTCCACCACCACCACCATCTCCACCACCACTACCACCACCATCACTTCCACCACCACCATCACCACCACCAGCTCCACCACCACCACCATCTCCACCACCACTACCACCACCATCACTTCCACCACCACCACCTCCACCGCCACCTCCACCACCACCACCATCACCACCACCAGCTCCACCACCACCACCATCTCCACCACCACTACCACCACCATCACTTCCACCACCACCATCACCATCACCAGCTCCACCACCACCACCATCACCACCACCAGCTCCACCACCACCACCATCTCCACCACCACTACCACCACCATCACTTCCACCACCACCACCTCCACCGCCACCTCCACCACTACCACCACCTCCACCACCACCATCACCACCGCCGCCGCCACCGCCACCACCACTACCACCACCTCCACCATCACCACCACCTCCACCACCACTCCACCACCATCACTTCCACCACCACCACCACCTCCACCGCCACCTCCATCACCACCACCAGCTCCACCACCACCACCAGCTCCACCATCACCACCACCTCCACCACCACTCCACCACCATCACTTCCATCACCACCACCACCTCCACCGCCACCTCCATCACCACCACCAGCTCCACCACCACCACCAGCTCCACCACCACCACCACCTCCACCGCCACCTCCACCACTACCACCACCTCCACCACCACCATCACCACCGCCGCCGCCACCGCCACCACCACTACCACCACCTCCACCATCACCACCACCTCCACCACCACTCCACCACCATCACTTCCACCATCACCACCACCAGCTCCACCACCACCACCATCACCACCACCAGCTCCACCACCACCACCATCTCCACCACTACAACCACCACCATCACCATCACCAGCTCCACCACCACCACCATCACCACCACCTCCACCACCACTACCACCACCATCACTTCCACTACCACCACCATCACCATCACCAGCTCCACCACCACCACCATCACCATCACCAGCTCCACCACCACCACCATCTCCACCACTACCACCACCATCACCATCACCAGCTCCACCACCACCACCATCACCACCACCTCCACCACCACTACCACCACCATCACTTCCACTACCACCACCACCTCCACCGCCACCTCCACCACTACCACCACCTCCACCACCACAATCACCACCGCCGCCGCCACCGCCACCACCACTACCATCACCAGCTCCACCACCACCGCCACCGCCACCACCACTACCACCACCACCTCCACCACCACCATCACCACCGCCACCGCCACCACCACCACTACCACCACCGCCACCACCGCCACCGCCACCGCCACCACCACTACCATCACCAGCTCCACCACCACCGCCACCACCACTACCACCACTACCACCACCACCTCCACCACCACCATCACCACCGCCACCGCCACCACCACCACTACCACCACCGCCACCACCGCCACCGCCACCGCCACCACCACTACCACCACCGCCACCACCGCCACCGCCACCGCCACCACCGCCACCGCCACCGCCACCACCACTACCACCACCGCCACCACCATCATCATCATCAACACCAAGATAGACCAGGCTGGCCTGTTTTGGCTCAGAGAAGATCATCTTTCCAGCGAAGTTTAGGTCTTCCAAAACTATGGCTCCCTTCAGGTTTATATTTTGCAACCACTTGAATTATTCCATTATTTAACATCCGTGTTATGTGATCTGCCCAATTTTGTTTGTATTTAAATATTTTACTATTCAAGTCATATTATTTTTGTAATTGTTCTCTGATTGTGTCACTTGTCATATGATGCAAGAGAGTATATCCAGTAATGCTTGTTGAAAACTTTATTTCTGCTGTTTCTTTTATCACTTCTGTTCATTGCCCAATTCTCGCAACCACGTGTCAATATTGGTACGGTCATTATTTTATAGAATTTCAGCACAGTTTCATTTCGAACTTTATTTTTCAGAGTTCGTTTAAGCGTTCCGCATATATTGTGACATTTTTATAATTGTTGCATTATATCTCTTTATCATAAAATGTGTGTTGTACTTGTTCTATTGTTTTATCTTTAATAATTGTTTTTGACAATATCTGATTTTTCCCTAGAGAAGCCATAGTTTTTTTTTTTTTTTTTTTTTTTTTTTTTTTTTTTTTTTTTTTTTTAAATATTTAAGCTGTAGTTAATCAAGTGCAGACATTTTGAATGGCAATTGAGGACACTGTAATAGAGGCGCAGAGTGGACCGGCCTCGTGATAACAAATGGTGTACGGAACTGAATTTCAATGTTTTCTGCAAGGCCAATGACCTCACAGTATATAGGCCAGTAGGCCACGTATTGAAGCAAATCGGGTAGTCTATACGACAGGCATTGTTCGTTTTGAGACTCACTTCTATAAGATTTGTATTTCTTTTTTCAACATTTTTCAATGGATTTCAAGAAACGAAAATATATAAAAAATATCATTATACACTGTGGATGTATAAGGTATATTAGAAATTCCGTGAACATTCATCATAATGAAGATATTAGTAAATTCAAGATTAAATGATGAATGAAGAGTAATTTGAAGTAAAATAACAGGTTTGTACACTCGTAGGATAAGATTACACCGCAGATATGATATGCACATATAAGGATATAGAAAACAGAGATATAGGAACAGAGAAACAAATATCATATGGCAACAGAGATAAATGAGAAACGATCACTTAAAATTATATTTGCATATAAAACGAGAGGTAAAAACAGATGAATTTGGACCACACCTAAGTCAGATGAACATAGTGCATTTTTTATAACCTGTACACTTGCAATATCTAATTCGTCAGACAAATGTGTAACGTTTTGAAAGAAATTACAATGTTGCCATTTACTGAGATTAGGTACATACAAACACTCAATTATCTTCTCTACCACTTATCTACACTAATTGGGTATATGAGTTATTATTGTCTACTAAAGTTTTGTTAAGACATTACTAGGAATACATGTTTTGAATAAATATCACATTTTATATTTAAGTCCATTCGATTTCAAGGACATGACACTAAGAATCTTAACAAAGTCCCCCTTGAATATTTTTGCTACATAATCACCCCAATTGGCTTTAACCGCAGATAGAAAATGTTTAGGAAAGGTTGATAAGGGTGCGTGTTTTCATTTTGTAGGTGTGGATTTAATAAGCAGGCCCCTTGACGGGGCACAGCAATGTCTGCACCCCTTTACACAGAAAAATCCTAATTGTCGTTTTACTTTCTCTACTGGTAAGTAGGGGAAGTATTGTATTCCACCCAAAAATTCGATGTCGAGGTTTCACCAGAAATATATGTTTTGAAACCCCGTGAATCGAAAAAAAATTTTTTTTACAAAAAGGTCCGTGTGTGTGTGTGTGTGTGTGTGTGTGTGTGTGTGTGTGTGTGTGTGTGTGTGTGTGTGTGTGTGTGTCTGTGTCAGTGTGTGTGTCTGTGAACAACATAACTCAAAAACGAAAAGTCGGTTAGATACCAAAAGTGATATTTAAGTTAATATCTTTCAAGGATGCGACACGAAAATTTTGAAGAAAATTCTACCACTCTAAACTACCCTTTACATGGAACATTTTTCGAAGATTTTGATTTTTTCAAAAATGGCCGTAAAGATTTTGATTAAAATGTCAGATATTTTTATGGCAAATAAGATGTATATTTTGAATTTTCTGGCTGTAGTGTAAGTACTCCTATTCACTTTTGAGGACTTTTGCATTACTGGTAAACCGTAAGAGATAGACCAAATCTTAGTATACAAAAATGTGGAGCTCGTTAAAACAAAAGTTAAAGGCATTTTTTCTTATTATTATTATTTAGGATTGCACAAATTCGGATATATTCCTTGTTGCTTGTGTGAGTTTTGCAATACTTATATTTTTCTCAAGTGGTAGGTCGTTATTCACTTTTTATCTCTTGATCGTACAAAGAGAACGATATTTCAAAGCTTTAAAACATTTGACTGTCACTCAAAGCCTACTTACTGTATTCCCATATTCCCCTTGCACCTAAAACAAAACAAGTAATATGATAATTTGTACAAATGTTTATCTCGACTCTCATATAGAAGTTGGAGTAGAAGTTTGTAATAATAGTACAAGAGTAGAGAAAGCCGCCAGAGTTTTCTGCACCTATCACTTCAGATCACTGCATCCGTCTTGTAATGACAAAGTAATATCTCATGGAAGTAACGCTTCTATGCATTAGCAGGCATACGACCTAAATAACTAAACCATACGCAAATGTAGAAAGGAGTAAATATCTTATTAGTTATTAAGCATGTACCTATATATGTATTCACGAGTTTTGAAAAGTGTACTTGCTGGAATATCTATCACGACATAGAAATCGGAAGAAGAAGAAAGACTCTAAAAGAGATATCATCTAAGAGTTTATCCGATTGCGTGCATCTTGTGTTAGATTTGACTGATGCTGGAGATGCCTATCTCTTAAGGGGGAGGGGAGGTAGCGAACTTAAAATTTGTAGTCGTAGAATTGGAGGGGATAGCATTGTTCCCTCCCTCCCTCCCTCTCTCGCTCTCTCGCTCGCTCGCTGGACTGGCATGAATCATGTGGTGCGATTGCTAGTCTATTGGTGAACAGATCTATTCAGGTCTTGTCTTCCCAACGTGAGCGAAATATCACGTCAGGTATCAACTAAAACACAAGTCAGTGTACCTGTTCACACACTTCTTTATCGGTGAGAATACAGAAATATTAAAGAATTTACAAATTATTATGTTTAACCTACATTCCAGAGTTGTCATCATTTCCATTTTATCCCTCTCTGAACTACAATACATAATGGATAAGACATTAACTTTCTGGATTGTTAATAAACATTAAAAAGCCAATAAAACATTTAACACCACATAAAGTTATGTCTCTTCCTTATGTTTGCTATGTGATAGGAACTATACTGTTTCTCATGGTAACTGGTTTGTTATCATTTTATTGAATAAAATACTAATGGTTTGTAATTTCCAAGGCATAACTTTGTTACTAAATCTTAAAACACAGCTCGTGAAATGCTACTATAAAATTATTAGTAGTCTTTTTCAAGAACTAAGACAAAATGTAGAGTTTATCGATTTTGTAATGTGTGCAAATTCAGTTCTTAAATAAGGAGTTTAAAACAGAAAGCTTGAGGAACAGATCTTTGATATTTTTCCAAAAATTGTGATCTCCGTAATCAACAGATCTCCACCAGGCTGAGTTTTAGTTGGCGGTACCTTAAAAGAGTTTTCTTCATACATCCAAAAGCCTCGTCACAACTGAAAGATGCTATCTTGCAATAAATTGCTCACATTCCAAAGATGTGCAAGGGGCTGCAGAAAGAACTGTGGACTTTTTCCCAAGGTTTTGTAGAAATCAACTCCTACTGTTTGAGCACAGCAGTGAAGCTTTTGTTTCCATGTAATCTTAAATATTATAATATTTATAATATTTGAAAGTTTGAAGTGAGTTTTGAATGAGGCAGGTACAGCTTGGGTCCGTGGACCACTAGTTGAAAAGCCACTCCTATGTGTAACAATGGCTGAAAAGGAAGGGTCTATAGAAATACTTTGTGACACCTTCATGAGGGTTGAGGTGACCCTCGTGTGAATGAGCTCGTTAGAGTGTGGTTTCTCTGAATGGCATGCATTGTCAAACCCTATGCCCATAGTTGGGGCAGGTCACTAGGCCCAGTCCTTGTGCTCCACACATAGTGTAGTATTACGTATGTCAAATTATAGGTAACGTAAATTCTTTCCTGCGTAGTAATGAAGCGCACTACACAAGTAAAAATACCATATCGTCAAATAACTACTTATTTCTCATTGCAGTGTTTCTGAGACCACTCTTAACGCCTCATTCCTTCTAAGTTATCTATGACATCTTATTTAAAAACTGGCAAAAAACCTTGATTTTTATTTTCTCTAACATTATTATTACTATTACTACTACTACTACTACTACTACTACTACTACTACTACTACTACTACTACTACTACTACTACTACTACTACTACTACTATTATTATTATTATTATTATTATTATTATTATTATTATTATTATTATTATTATTATTATTATTATTATTATTATTATTATTATTATTATTATTATTATTATTGCCTTTGCGTAGAAAATTTCAGTAGACTTCATTATATATGTGTACTCACAGTCAAACACCTATTTGGACTTTAAAGCTGTAAACAAGATATTTTTGTTGTATGATCTGTATTTAAAAGTTTGAATTGCATGAAATCGTAATATTATCAATACTATCACGATATCATGGCTGTAAATTGTTAAACCGAAAGTCAAACTTCTGTCTAATGACTATTGATATTGTTATTTATGAGACCTTGTCTTTCTTTCCCCTTTGGCAAATGTGTGGGGAGTTGTTGATTTATTTCAATAAAGTATAGTATGTCAAAAAATGTAAAAACCTATAATAAGTGAGGAAAGAAGTAGCAACAAAGTTCTTCAGTAACGTTAAACATGGTGTTGGTTAATGAATGAGATATATATTTGGGCATGTTCAAGTATTATTGTAAGTGCTCCGTAATATAATGGTCAATTTGAAATGTGCAATCTACAGGAAACAAGAGTTTGAAAGTAAGCTTTATATTATTGTTAACAATTGCAGATAAGTAAAATGAATGTTCTAGGTTATAGCCGATATAGTTCTCTGGAAAAAAAAAACCTGCTTTACTTTCTCTACTACGTGTAATAAACAGAGGTCTTTTGACGCCTCCTAAATTCAAAAAAGCCTTTTTTAGAAACAGTTACTTGTGTGTGTATGTGAACAGTAAAACACAAAAACGAAAAGTCTATCAAAAGCCAAAGTTGTTATTTTAAGTTTAATATCTTTCAAGGATGCGACACAAAGGTTTTGACAAAAATTCCTCCACCCTAAACTGTAATTCACCTGAAAAATGTTTCGAAAAGTTTTATTTGCTCAAAAATAGCTCTAACAATTTTTATTAAAATGACACATGTTTGAGATATTTTTATGATAATTTATTTTGAATTTTCTCGCTATAGCCCATGTAGTCCTGTTTAGTCTTGATGCATTTTGCATAACTGGTAAACCGTGAGACATAGACAAAGTCTTACTATACAAAAAAGTGTAGATCTCATTAAAACACGCAAGTTATGTCCAAATGCATTCGTTTGTGTAGTGATCCATTTCGGAGATTTTCCTTATTATTAGTGTGAGTTTTGCTGTACAAGCTTTTCTCAAATGAAAGGTCGTTATTTACTATTTATCTCTTGGTCATGCAAAGAGAACGAAATTTCAAAGCCATTACATAGCGACGCGTCCTAGAAGATTTGACTATCACCTTATGCCCCTTGTGCCCTTGAACCTGCAAGGAAATATGCAACTAGGTAATTTCTACAAATGCTTAAGTCCCTTTAAAATGACGCAGATAGAAGAACAAACTTTAGCAATAATAGTTTGTAGAAGAATGAGCAGCGAAAGCCACGTGAATGTAACACATCAGAGTTTCGTGGGATGTTTA
>CM060963.1:12189156-12234156 GCA_030765045.1 Tenodera sinensis
TATATATATGAAACTACTTTTGTAAGCTTTTATCTCGATTTAAAGGAAACCTACGTTTTTGTTAAAAAAAAGATTGTTATAAAAATAAGCTATAATTATAGAGTGAATGTTACACATTAGATTTGTTTGCTCCTTCGCCCTTAAATATCCTTTCTACTGATTTACAGCTATAGAAAGTACTTTGGAACTTGATATGGAATTTATCTCAATTTTTCCCAGCATATTCCATTATTTCACATATTCCATGATAAATTTCTTGTTTAATCTGTTCAGCATAAGTTATTGAAAGCTCAGCAATTAGTTCTAAAGATCGTTTGTTTCATATTTAAATCGTTTCCCTGGTTATGGTTCTATTTTTGAAAAATACTGTGGCATTAATGACTTCCGAGATATTCGTTTTTTTTTTTTTTTTTTTTTAATTTTGGCTTAAACGTCACCTTAAGTGAAGTTAAGCAAAGTGCTTACACATTGTTTATAGAAAAGTAAAGTGCAACCGGTGTAAGATGTAGTTCGCTTTGTCATAGACCCACAGTGAAGATATAGGTACCTAGGTTATGTTTACTGGAAAGCAAACAGGATATGCAAGGGCGCGTGTACGGTACAGGCGGGTTACACCAACTTAATGCTATGATCACAGGCTCAGCACTTACTGATAAATATCTTGATATGTCGATTATCCGTAATAGCCACCAACAGCTGCTGCCTTAGATATCATTAGAGTGCAATATAGATGCCACAGTTTTACAGAAATGTCAATACTCTGTCGGTAAAAATGCAGGGGTGAGGGGGGTGGGTAGGCGAGGGTAGTTATGTGTACAGCATACTTACAAATCTGATGTGTTGCACTCACATGACTTTCTCTACTCTTGTACTAACCATTCTTACAAACTCTTATTCCTATATCTTCTTCGTGTTAGTTGAGATAAACATTTGCAGAAATTATCTTACTGTTTATTTCCCTGTAGTGTAAGGGCAGTATTACATTACAGTAGGCTTTGAATGATAGTCAAATCTTTTAAAGCTTTAGATTCTGTTCTCTTTGCACGGCTAACATATAACAAATGAAAATGAATCTTCCATTTGACGAAAGTTTGTTTTCCAAAACTCATACAAATAACAAGGAATATCTCCGAAATGGTTCACTCTACAAAAAAATGGACAAAGTGTGTTTTACCAAGATCTACATTTTTTGTATAGTAAGATTTGGTCTATCTCTTATGGTTTACCAGTTATGCAAACGTCATTCAAAGTAAACACGATAACATGGGTTATAGCCATAAAATACAAAATATACATTTCGTTTGCCATACAAATATTTCAACATATGACATTTTAATCAAAATCGTTGGAGCCATTTTCGAGAAAATCAAAATTTTCGAAAAATTTTCCAGGTAAAGGGTAGTTTAGGATGGAGGAAGTTTATTCAAAATCTTCGAGTCGCATCCTTAAAACACATTAAACTTAAATACCAATTTTGATTTTTAACCGATTTTTCGTTTTTGAGCTATGCTGCCCACGACTGGCAGACACGCGCGCTCGGACCTTTTTTTAAATGTTTTTTTTTTTTTTTTTTGGATTCAGAGGACCTCAAAACATATATTTCCTGTGAAATCTCGACATCGAATTTTTGGATGGAATACAATACTTCCTCTGATTAATATACGTAGTATAGAAACTGAAATTCGGTTGAAATCTTCCAAGGAATATGTTTCGAAAATTTTCATTTGTTCAAAAATGGTACTAACGATTCTGATTAAAACACCATAGTTAAGATATTTTCATGACAAATGAAATTTATATCCTACATTTTCTAGTAATGTCCTTAGAAGTCCTTTTATTTAGTAGTGAACCATTTCGGAGATGTTCCTTGATATTTGATGAATTTTCCAAAATTATACTTTTTTTAAAATGCAAGTGTTTATTTACTTTTTATGTCCTGGACTTGGAAAGAGAACGGAATTTCAAAGCCATCTCTTAGCGAACAACTCTTAAAAGATTTGATCTCATTTAGGCTTACAGTATTCTCCTATTCCCATTGTACCTACAAGGAAATCTGAAACAAAATAATTTCTAAATGTTTTTCTCGATTAACATGAAGGTAAAAGGGAAGTGTTTTGAAGAAAAGTTTGTAGAAGAGTGAATAGAAAAAGTTATATGAATCCAACACATAAGGTTTCTCCCTAAAGTGTTAACTAGAAGACACAAACTATTACAAATTATCTTAAATGTAACACTGTTTAGGTTTACGATATGTTTAATTTGACACAGTGTAACGAACTTATTCATATTTTAATCCCTGCTTGTAGCGGTTTATGCAAGACACGGCAGTTGTTAGAGGAGAAGAAGAATAATGCTTCTACTAATAGTTGTATGGTAAGGAAATTCAATTATTACAAAGAAATCAGGGGATCCTACAGCGCGATATGTGCACAAGCGCTGTATGTGAAGATACAAGAATTTCCATAAATTTGGAGACGTAACGTTCGTGTCGAGAATTTCCATAAATTCCCAAACTTTATTACTCGGAATGCTTGCCTTAATTGGATCTAGGGGCTTGAACGTCAAACAATAACGTGCATTGCTGGGGTGAAATATATTTATTAGCCCTGGAGTCTTACCTTATTGGGTTACACAGGGTAGACAATAATCAGCAGGCACTCGCCCTTCAATTGTCATTTGTTACACGATTTACATAAAGGTCTTTACCATTTTGTTATACAAACTATTACTAACCCTCCTAAATGCCTTTAGTCATAAAAGATGCACTTTGATATCTCCCTGGGCCCTTATTTGTATATATTTTGTGTTCTAACCAGACCTGTTGCTTCAGGAAAATTTTCCACTTCATAAACCTGCCTTTCGTATTCTTTCGATCTGAAATTCCTTGCTTTGTGCTGGAGCTCTTTCTTTCCATAAGACCTTATTTTAAAAATACGTTTACGTCACGTTACGTCACTCATTATACACTTTGTCTAGAAATGGTCTCAAATTAAACACTTATACGACATTTAAGCGTATCTGAAATTTGGTCATTTTCAAAAAGGTCAAAATTTACTTTTCATCTCCAAAAACGTTTTTCGACGTTTAGCTTCAATAATAGATATATACGACGGCTTTTGCTCAGATGGCTCCGTAGTAAACTTGTGAGGCTGGCACTCTGGAGAATCCAAGTTCAACCGCCCTCTCTGATCATGTGTTTTTCGTAGTTTTCTTTGATCGGTAGGCGAGACGAGTGAATAAAATTCGGTAGGTGAGTTCTGTATGTTTGTATTTGAGTAATACGGCGGTAGTTTTATTTATGTTTTCCTTCAAAATTACCATTTCTGCACACTTTGAATTAATAAGCATAATACATGCAAAATACTTTTATTCTCAAAAATACTAAACACATCTGCATGGAATTTAAACCACGCTAATAGTTTTAATAGTGCAAAATGTGTCATTTTGAAAATGTTTATGTAATAACGGCAAGATTTAGAAAGTTCACATTTGAAAAGTCGAAATAAAAGCCTTGGGAAAGAAAAAAGAAGGGTTGATGTGTGCACTTACATGACATTCTCTATTCACTCTTGTATAAAATATTCTTAGAAAAACATCTGTTCTGAGAGGTAGAACTGGAACTTTAAAATTCAATGTCATAACTGGGATTTGAACCACAGAACCCTATCTTCTGTTCTATCTACTTTCTGTTAATCGAGATAATTTGAAGAAATGTCAACGTTTCCTTATAGATACAATGGGAATAGAGAATATAGTAGGCCTAAGTGATTAACAATTAATTTTAAAGTTGATTGCGATATGACGGCTTTGAAACACGATTTCATTTACACGGCCAGGATATCAAACGAATAACGACTTCCTAATTGAGAAAATAATAAATATTGCAATATTTAAGCGAATAAAAAGAAATATCTCGGAAATAGTTCACTCTGCAAAAATGAATTTGAGAAAAATTTGTAATTTAGCCAGATCTACTTTTTAGTATATTTAGTTCTTGGGTATATAAATATTTTAAATATATGGTATTTTAATCAAAATGGTTAGAAAAACGAACATATCTTTTAGTATTGTAATATTGTGATTGTAAGAAAAACACTGAGTTATGCCACCTTAAATAAACAGTTTAATTTATTTTTCAGATCCCTGAAAGGTTTTACACAAGTGCATTGCCTTAAAGGTGAGAAATGTTCAATGAAGTAATACTGAAGGTTAATTCAAATCTTTAAGCAGACTCTATTCCTGTCATGTCTGGCGACTGTTGGTTGTTTTTATTGTTGCCTATCATTCCTTCACATATCTGGGAAACGACATCTCAAGCTTTGAACGTTCAGGAATGCTGAATAGTGTGGAAAAACAAAATAGTAAATAATTTCAAACTTGAACTTCAACATTGAATCTGATCAAGGACTATTGTTGTTTCTTTAAGGATATTTTATAGGGAATATTTATTAGTAATAATAGATTTGTATTCTCAGGACTTTCTCAACTAGTTTCATCTACTGACATATATTTTCATTTACTTTCATCTATTTTCTACAAACAATTCACTCTATTTTTTTTTTTTTTTTTTGAGTTAACGTCCTCCAACATTGTGTCATATCGGACGAATGAATGAAATGAATTGGGTGAAATGATGCTCAAATGAGTCCGAGGTCCATGGAGCTTTAAGTTACCCGACATTCGTCTTCTCAGGGTAGGGAAAACCTCGGAAAAAACCTTACCCGGATAACTTACCCTAAGCGAGATTCGAACTCGCGACCTCTTGAACGTGAGGCAGACACGCTAACCATCACGCTATCGAGGCGGGAATTCACTCTAAGGTTTATTGCTTTATTTGCTACATGTAGCAAGTAGAGGCACTGCAAACCGAGAGAGATGTAAGGTGTCCGGCTCGCATTAGCAGGTCATGGGTTCGATTCCCGATGCCAACTATTCTTACCCTTTTTTTTGGGGGGGGGGGGTTCCTGGGTCACCAGGCGAATGTTGGGAAGGACAATTACAACTCCCACATTTCCCGTCCCTCCATTTCATTTCATCATCCTTTCAATCTTTCCGGGTCGAAAGTGTTGTCGATGGTCGAGTTAGCGTTGCCGTGTGGTGCACTTGTAAATTGTAAGTGAATGGCCTTGCAATTGCCAGGAGAACCGTAATCAAAATCAATGCAACTAGTGGCTACTAGGCGAACTCTGGTGTCGAGATGAAGAATCTCCAGCACACGCACACGTTAGAGTCCCTCACGCTGATTCACTGCTGGCCTTGATTTCCTCACACCCGTAGTACACTCTCATTCCATTCCTTCTACACAGGCGTCTGATATACAACAGACAGCTAGCGCTCGGTGTGGAAACCCTTCCGTAGTCTACCACTACCTTCCTCACTTTTCTATCATTTCATTTTATGCCATTTCTATCCCAATTTGTACCACCTCTCCATGGCTCGTGAATACGCTATTTAAATACAGTTCTCGGTGTCCAGGTGGCGTTACGATTGTCAATACTAAACCTAGGAGATTTCAACACTCGTATACAACAGTAACAGGGCGATCTCAATGTGGGAATAGAAGAGTAGCTGAGATTGAATTAATACCAAACATAGGAGAGTTCAACGCTCGTATAGAACAGTAACAGGATGATCTCAATGTGGGAATAGAAGAGTAGCTGAGATTGAATTAATACCAAACATAGGAGAGTTCAACGCTCGTATAGAACAGTAACAGGGCGATCTCAATGTGGGAATACAAGAGTAGCTGAGATTGAATTAATACCAAACATAGGAGAGTTCAACACTCGTATAGAACAGTAACAGGGCGATCTCAATGTGGGAATAGAAGAGTAGCTGAGATTGAATTAATACCAAACATAGGAGAGTTCAACGCTCGTATAGAACAGTAACAGGATGATCTCAATGTGGGAATACAAGAGTAGCTGAGATTGAATTAATACCAAACATAGGAGAGTTCAACACTCCTATAGAACAGTAACAGGGCGATCTCAATGTGGGAATAGAAGAGTAGCTGAGATTGAATTAATACCAAACATAGGAGAGTTCAACGCTCGTATAAAACAGTAACAGGATGATCTCAATGTGGGAATAGAAGAGTAGCTGAGATTGAATTAATACCAAACATAGGAGAGTTCAACGCTCGTATAGAACAGTAACAGGATGATCTCAATGTGGGAATACAAGAGTAGCTGAGATTGAATTAATACCAAACATAGGAGAGTTCAACGCTCGTATAGAACAGTAACAGGGCGATCTCAATGTGGGAATACAAGAGTAGCTGAGATTGAATTAATACCAAACATAGGAGAGTTCAACACTCGTATAGAACAGTAACAGGGCGATCTCAATGTGGGAATAGAAGAGTAGCTGAGATTGAATTAATACCAAACATAGGAGAGTTCAACGCTCGTATAGAACAGTAACAGGATGATCTCAATGTGGGAATACAAGAGTAGCTGAGATTGAATTAATACCAAACATAGGAGAGTTCAACACTCGTATAGAACAGTAACAGGGCGATCTCAATGTGGGAATAGAAGAGTAGCTGAGATTGAATTAATACCAAACATAGGAGAGTTCAACGCTCGTATAGAACAGTAACAGGATCATCTCAATGTGGGAATAGAAGAGTAGCTGAGATTGAATTAATACCAAACATAGGAGAGTTCAACGCTCGTATAGAACAGTAACAGGATGATCTCAATGTGGGAATACAAGAGTAGCTGAGATTGAATTAATACCAAACATAGGAGAGTTCAACGCTCGTATAGAACAGTAACAGGGCGATCTCAATGTGGGAATAGAAGAGTAGCTGAGATTGAATTAATACCAAACATAGGAGAGCTCAACGCTCGTATAGAACAGTAACAGGATGATCTCAATGTGGGAATAGAAGAGTAGCTGAGATTGAATTAATACCAAACATAGGAGAGTTCAACGCTCGTATAGAACAGTAACAGGGCGATCTCAATGTGGGAATAGAAGAGTAGCTGAGATTGAATTAATACCAAACATAGGAGAGTTCAACGCTCGTATAGAACAGTAACAGGGTGATCTCAATGTGGGAATAGAAGAGTAGCTGAGATTGAATTAATACCAAACATAGGAGAGTTCAACGCTCGTATAGAACAGTAACAGGATGATCTCAATGTGGGAATAGAAGAGTAGCTGAGATTGAATTAATACCAAACATAGGAGAGTTCAACGCTCGTATAGAACAGTAACAGGATGATCTCAATGTGGGAATAGAAGAGTAGCTGAGATTGAATTAATACCAAACATAGGAGAGTTCAACGCTCGTATAGAACACTAACAGGATGATCTCAATGTGGGAATAGAAGAGTAGCTGAGATTGAATTAATACCAAACATAGGAGAGTTCAACGCTCGTATAGAACAGTAACAGGGTGATCTCAATGTGGGAATAGAAGAGTAGCTGAGATTGAATTAATACCAAACATAGGAGAGTTCAACGCTCGTATAGAACAGTAACAGGGCGATCTCAATGTGGGAATAGAAGAGTAGCTGAGATTGAATTAATACCAAACATAGGAGAGTTCAACGCTCGTATAGAACAGTAACAGGATGATCTCAATGTGGGAATAGAAGAGTAGCTGAGATTGAATTAATACCAAACATAGGAGAGTTCAACGCTCGTATAGAACACTAACAGGATGATCTCAATGTGGGAATAGAAGAGTAGCTGAGATTGAATTAATACCAAACATAGGAGAGTTCAACGCTCGTATAGAACACTAACAGGATGATCTCAATGTGGGAATAGAAGAGTAGCTGAGATTGAATTAATACCAAACATAGGAGAGTTCAACGCTCGTATAGAACAGTAACAGGGCGATCTCAATGTGGGAATAGAAGAGTAGCTGAGATTGAATTAATACCAAACATAGGAGAGTTCAACGCTCGTATAGAACAGTAACAGGATGATCTCAATGTGGGAATAGAAGAGTAGCTGAGATTGAATTAATACCAAACATAGGAGAGTTCAACGCTCGTATAGAACACTAACAGGATGATCTCAGTGTGGGAATAGAAGAGTAGCTGAGATTGAATTAATACCAAACATAGGAGAGTTCAACGCTCGTATAGAACAGTAACAGGATGATCTCAATGTGGGAATACAAGAGTAGCTGAGATTGAATTAATACCAAACATAGGAGAGTTCAACGCTCGTATAGAACAGTAACAGGATGATCTCAATGTGGGAATAGAAGAGTAGCTGAGATTGAATTAATACCAAACATAGGAGAGTTCAACGCTCGTATAGAACAGTAACAGGATGATCTCAATGTGGGAATTGAAGAGTAGCTGAGATTGAATTAATACCAAACATAGGAGAGTTCAACGCTCGTATAGAACAGTAACAGGATGATCTCAATGTGGGAATTGAAGAGTAGCTGAGATTGAATTAATACCAAACATAGGAGAGCTCAACGCTCGTATAGAACAGTAACAGGGTGATCTCAATGTGGGAATTGAAGAGTAGCTGAGATTGAATTAATACCAAACATAGGAGAGTTCAACGCTCGTATAGAACACTAACAGGATGATCTCAATGTGGGAATAGAAGAGTAGCTGAGATTGAATTAATACCAAACATAGGAGAGTTCAACGCTCGTATAGAACAGTAACAGGATGATCTCAATGTGGGAATAGAAGAGTAGCTGAGATTGAATTAATACCAAACATAGGAGAGTTCAACGCTCGTATAGAACAGTAACAGGGTGATCTCAATGTGGGAATACAAGAGTAGTTGAGATTGAATTAATACCAAACATAGGAGAGTTCAACGCTCGTATAGAACAGTAACAGGATGATCTCAATGTGGGAATAGAAGAGTAGCTGAGATTGAATTAATACCAAACATAGGAGAGTTCAACGCTCGTATAGAACAGTAACAGGGTGATCTCAATGTGGGAATACAAGAGTAGTTGAGATTGAATTAATACCAAACATAGGAGAGTTCAACGCTCGTATAGAACAGTAACAGGATGATCTCAATGTGGGAATAGAAGAGTAGCTGAGATTGAATTAATATCAAACATAGGAGAGTTCAACGCTCGTATAGAACAGTAACAGGGTGATCTCAATGTGGGAATACAAGAGTAGCTGAGATTGAATTAATACCAAACATAGGAGAGTTCAACGCTCGTATAGAACAGTAACAGGGTGATCTCAATGTAGGAATACAAGAGTAGCTGAGATTGAATTAATACCAAACATAGGAGAGTTCAACGCTCGTATAGAACAGTAACACGATGATCTCAATGTGGGAATAGAAGAGTAGCTGAGATTGAATTAATACCAAACATAGGAGAGTTCAACGCTCGTATAGAACAGTAACACGATGATCTCAATGTGGGAATAGAAGAGTAGCTGAGATTGAATTAATACCAAACATAGGAGAGTTCAACGCTCGTATAGAACAGTAACACGATGATCTCAATGTGGGAATAGAAGAGTAGTTGAGATTGAATTAATACCAAACATAGGAGAGTTCAACGCTCGTATAGAACAGTAACAGGGTGATCTCAATGTGGGAATACAAGAGTAGCTGAGATTGAATTAATACCAAACATAGGAGAGTTCAACACTCGTATAGAACAGTAACAGGGTAATTTCAATGCGGGAATAGAATAGGTGAGTGGTCGCTGTGCCTCTCCTTCAAGTTGTCTCGGGTTCGAACTCAGTTAGGATGAATTACCGGGATATTTTTCTTTCCGGAGTTTTCGCCTATCCTGAAAGCTGAATGTCGATTAAGTCTAAATTCTATGGATTCCAGACTCAATTGAGAGTAATAAGCCCCATTTCGTTCATTGTTCGATATGATCTATTCGGTTAAGAGATGTTAAAACTTCCAAGAAAGGATACTCAAAACTTTACGGGACATTTAGATACAGAAAGTTCATTATATCCATTTCGTTTGTCACATTCAGTGGATTTTAAAATATTTTTAAGAAAACTGGTTGTATTTTCATGGGCCAGTTAAGCCGTTAATAAAACCTAATTCCTAATTGATAGTTGGTGCTGGAGCGTGAACCATTCAAAGAGTAAAATACTACGGTGGTCGGAAACCAGCCTTGAATGTTACGTTTCCAACCAGACTAGTTTTCTTGTTTTATTTGCGGCAAGGTAAAGTCGCCTGAACAAGTTAGGTTTTCTCTCTCTCTCTAGGCCGCTGTGTTTTTGCCTGATGCAAGTGCAGTGTATCATCGGCCACCCTATTTTATGTCGGGCCTAAATCTTAGCATTTTAAAGATCCACCTAACATTTAGTGTGGGAAAACAGCGTATGCAAATTTTATACATACCAATAGATATTTAACTTTACACGAATGCAATAACAAACAAAACCTTGTGTAGCAGTCACATAATTTTCTCTACTCACTCTTCTACAAACTATTCACGCAATAAGTTATTCTTCTGTGTACTTTATGTTAATCGATATAAACTTTCACTGCACATTACAGGGCAAGATGACTCCGGATTAACGTGGGTTCGATTTCCGCCCAATCTGACTGGGTTTTTCGTGGTTTGTCTTGGTTCAGCAAGCGAATTCGAGGTAGTTTCTTATCTACCACAATTTCCTTACCATCATTTCCCTTTCTTTCAATTACGCCTATAGGTGAATGAATAAGTGAATTAATAATATAGTTAATCATAATATGATTAAAATTAATTATAGTTTTGAACATTGATAAGTAAATAAATTGTTTAAGAAATGTAGTGAATGTGACTGGTAATAAAGCACTCTAATTTAAATTAAATAAGATATAAACAATTGTAGATTAAATAATAATGAATACAATTTTTATGTTGCATTTAGGTATCAGTTACCAGTACCGGAGTACTAAATAATGGATACCGGTAAGGAATAAACTGTGAAAGTACAAAGACTGAAATATATTTTTTATATGTGGTGCAAATTTAGTGCAAATAGAAATATTTATTTTCTTGATATTTTAGTGGTGCAGTAATAGCTGGTTACCAGCTAAGTTTAAAGGGGACAAGGTGGTCTGAACATACAGAAATTGCACCTTAGCGAGTTAAATTGTCATTGCTCTTAGAGATCTCAATGTCTTTCGGAAATTTTTATGAATAATTCTATAAATCACAATTATTTCCAGTTGTTATTTTCATTGATAGCTTATGTGATTGGATCTATAAAATTATTATCTATTACTGGATATTAACCACAGCGATTGCCTTTGTTTTGAACGTAAACTTTTACCCTTGAAAGGCTACTCAGCGTTTCCGTATAGCAACACAAGTAATAGTTTGATCAATTCTCAGGTATCTGAGAGGACAAGCTTCTCTTCAAAATTAAAAAGTTAATCCCTCGCGCCAGTCCTTCGCGGGCCAAGACTTACCGCTCGGCCGCTACGTCCCCCGCGGCCGGTTAAGGGGTAGCTACTTCTTTATCAAGTAGCTCCTCAATTTGCCCCACAGGGACCTAACGAGGCTGAATGCACCCCGCGCCAGACTTCCCAATGGGGGAAAAATCCCCACGCCGGTACCGGGATTGGAACCCGGGTCCTTCACGCCAGGCAGGTACGCTTCCACTGCGATACGGAGGCGGTCATCTCCAAAACTTAAAAGTGTGCTTAAAAGCGACAGTTCCATATCAGTAGATTTACTGGCACGTAAAAGAACTACTGCGGGACGAAATTCCGGCACACCAGCAAGGCTGATGTAATCCCTGCAATTGACAGCGTAGTTAAACAACAAAACAATTTATTTAATTTATTTAATTCAAAACTTAAAATGACTAAATTAATTCTGCAAATATTGATTGAAAATGTACATAATTATTTTAGTAAAAGTCAAACTTATTTTTTAAATTAAAATTCTCAAAAGTCGCTACAATTTCGTTCCTCAGCACAATTCGTCCGGAGGGCTAAAGTTTCGCTACAGTTGAGAACTATAACAAGGGGCCCTGTCCCGGTTTCGGGGGGCCCGCCTACTACTCCTATACTGTTAAGAAATTCTTGTAAACTTTACAACAGAGAATAACGAATCGTCTTCTTCCTTGTTAGGTTTTTTGGTGGGTGTGACGTAAGATGCTGTTGGTCTAACTCGTTTCTGAATCAATTCCATTGTCGCTGTTTTGCATTTACGTCGCGATTTCATAAAAATATTGTTTGTATTAACAAGTTCCCGCTACTCAAGCTGCGTGTAATTGAGGAGTATTTTTTCCTCCATCATCGCATCCATTGTTGGTCCAGCCACACTATTTACTTGGCACGAAAAACTTTAATGTGCTGGTATCTTTTTGCCAGCATCTTCACGCTGTAAACCGTTTTGTAATTGTCAAGAGGATTTCATTTTACTTCTTATTAACGCCTCAGCTGAGAAACTATCAACCGTAATGGCGTCTTTTCCTTCTAAACCTTCTTACATGACTATCCCTACTCAGTCTTCTGCATACCGTTATAACTAGAGCCCGGAGTTTTATGTTTTAAATTATGTATTTCTTTCCTCGTTGTTTAATTAATACATTTCCAGATATATATTCGTTTCAATCTTCCTGAAGCAGAATGTTTTAATTTAATTTTACTTAACCAGTGTGAATGAGAGGTTCATACCTAAAAAACCTAAACAGCTGTTTCTCTTCTTCAAAATATGAAAAATCTTATTTTATCTATAGTAATAGATGTAATATGACGGACGATATGAAAAGCTCAAGTGGCACTTGTTTAGAGTAGTCCCTACGGAAAATGCAAATTTCTCTTTAGCCAGATTATTCCCCCGTCCTCCCTAGAGTCTGGAGGAGATTTATGTATGTCAGTTCAGTTTATTTATTCCAAAAGCAAAGCCGACCATATGACTTAGATGTTAAAGGCCACACATAACTGAAGCGTTATCAAGAAACTTGCATTGTTGACACCCCCGCGCGTGCACATCCTCTTCGAGAATCGATTAACAGCTAAGCAGGCCACAACAATGGCGAAGAAGGCGTTCAGACAGAATGGCAACGTAGGAAAAATAAAAAGAAGCACAACAAGGAAGCTATAATTTCTGGGCCTCTCGTGATTTAAAAACCGGCACGCCTTTCCCATATGTCACTTTCATTAAAAAATTAACAATGGCTGCAGCTAAGTGTCAGTGACCGCGCGCTTCGTAAACAATAATGTGCTAGAATTATATCAATAAGGAGGAACTGTCACTGTGACGATATCTTCATTCCAAGAGGCGGAGCTGTTCCTTACCGGAACTAGTTTGCGTTCATTCCAATCACGCTAACGACTATATCGGTAGTGAATGGATTCCCCTGAGTTCTCTGCGCGTGGTGCGGTCTGCGTCTTCATAGCACCAGGTGCTCTTCTGTACGACCAAAGGCTTCACTCACATTTATTTCACACAGAAAATTAATGTATGACTCACCGAGTGGGATGGCTCAGGTGGTAATGTCTATGGTCCGCATTCGGGAGGTCGCGGGTCCGATTCCCGCGGCCGACTTTCCTGACCTTGCGTTTTTCGGGGGTTTTCCCGGATCACTCAGGCGGAATGCTAGGAAGAATATTTACCTTACATCGCACGTTTCACTTCCTTTCATTTATTTCTCTGTTTATTCGGTCTTTCCAGGTTGTAAGAGTCAGTGGAATCGCTGGTAGGATGCGCTGGGGTGGTGCTTGCGCTCTGGAAATACGGTGCTTGGCTAAGGGGAGGCGCTCTGGTCGGCTGGCGGAGGACTGATTGATCAGCTCTGGCTGACTAGTGGAGGGCTCTCTGTGGTGACATGGAAGTCCGTCGGGCTGAAGAAGTTGCCTGCACCTGTTAGGTACCCATCGTAGTTGTAGTTCTACCTGTGATGGTCCTGGCCGCCTGTAGGTTACTCTCATATCATCCTTCCTCTCAGGCCTGACACACAATAAGCCATCGGCTGACGTGCCGGAATCCCTACCGTGATAGACAGATACACAATGTATGACAAGGTTCGGAGCGAGGTCTTAGCACCTCGACCTATGCAAGACACTTTGTGTCTATGTCCCCCCAGGGGCGAGCGTCCCCACGAGGGAAGGATGAGGTGAGAGGAACCTATGCATGACCGGATCATAGGACAGACGACACCACAGCGCAAGGTCCCTAACAAATACAGATTTAAACTCCTCTGTGGCGGCTCATACAACAGATTCCATCCCCCCCCCCCGGCCGCCCCTGTGGACTTGCACATCCTCTTGGGGTCCCGGGACTCACAGACCTCCCTCGATCCGGTGCACGAGGATTTACAGAGATCAAATTCCGTGCCATGCTACGCCAAAACCTGTGTTGACACTTAGAACCCTGAACAGGATGAAAGGTAAAGTGAAGTGAGATGGGGGAAAGGAAATTCGAGAGATGTAATTATCGTTCCCAGTATTCCTATAGATTCTACCGCTCGGTTAAAAATATGTAAATAATGGTGGAACACAAAATTAAATTTAGTTCGAATTAGCCTCCATTTAATCTCAACATCGCAGCATATTTTTCCAGTTATACCAAATAGTATCATGTCCAAATTTTCAGTCAGTATGCGATGTACAGCACTTTTTGAAGTGCCTGTAATATCTGCTTGCTCATGCACTTTCAGTCGACGGTCATCCAATACCATTTTGTGGATTTTTTTTACAATTTCTGGCATCGCCACCTCACTTGGTCGACATCTTGGCATCTCGTACGGCCTCGCTTAAACTCTGCCACCCAATATTTTACTGTTGTACTTCCCCCAAAGCAGAATCTACCTCAGCTTGAATATTAGTCGAACTAAGACCTTTCAAGTGAACGTATTGCATCACATAACATGACCACTTTTATCCATGTTTACAAATCGTTGACAGCATTCACTATTGATGGCTGCCAAAGAAATACTAAACAATGTAGTAGCATCGTCAAACTTCAAATTTAAGCTCTATAACGTTGGTACATTCTACCATAGTCATTTGTTTGAACCAAGAGCCGCTATCTATACGTCAGATCGGGTACTTCTGGGACAGCTCTCGTATTTATCGTTTTCTCATAAATAATTCGCCGGATCGGATATCCTTGTTTTGAGGTCCACTGAAGACATAATTTTAAAATGCTCCTCAGTGTGTGCCTTTACAGAATAATTTCGCGTTTCCCCAAAGGAAGTTTCACAAAAAAGGGCCCTTGTTTCTAATGTAAAGTGAAAAGAAACCGTAGAGATTGACATTTCTTCAGTTGCTAAGCATCTAGCATGGTAGATAAAGCCTCAGATAAAGATTTTTATGAAAAAAGAAAACATTACGGGGATTTATCTTCACATTTTAGATTATGACATTTTTACCACGAGCTTCTTTGGCTAAACAAGAGGTTCACGCTGGGAGAGATAAATCTTTTTGGAGACATAACAGAAGAATAGCGTTGCTAGGAGAGTGAATGTGGGGCCCGAATGCTTATCGACTAGCCGGTGATCCCACACTCGAGGAATGCAGATCTTTGTCGATGATAGCCCAGAGAAGTCAAAGAGATGTCACTGGTGGTATTGCAACCTGCTGCGTCCTGGGGATTCATCCCCCTCGGGAAGGCAATTAATACCCCGCCAGAGCTAGCTCCGCATGGGGGAAGACCGAGGGTGGACGGCAATGCTTTCCTGTCCAACCCAAGATGAAGATTCCCAACGACGTTCCCTAGGGGTGTGTAAACACCCTCTGCCAAATTAAAAACACTCACTCACATGAATTCTTCTGGCCTTTATTAGTGGGCACACAAACTCTCTTAAGATATCGTAGTTTGGCACTTCCTTTTTATTGAAATAAACCTTTGCAGAAATAGCTATATTACATATTTCCTTACAGATATACATGGAATAGTGATAGTCAAATGTTTAACAATTCCCGCAATGGGGAGAAACAACTGGATACCGACAGGGCTTTACAAATTCGAAGCATTATTTATTTGCTAAGCTGTATACAGGCGAGTATGACTGTGCACTGCCCTGGCTACTTACTAGTCATACTCATGCATTTACAGTACTATATTGATTTCACAAACCTCGTTTACATCTCTATTCCTATCTTCTAGCACTTCTCTATTTACTGTACACATACATTTCTTTTTCACTTTATTTAAGAATTGTACTATTTTATTACAATCTTTCTGGGACATTTCTATATTCAATCATTTCTTGCTGACATACTCTTTTCTACACATTTCAGTTCCTTTGCATTTACAAACTATGTGCTCCATATCTTCATAAAGGACATTGATTTTGTGGAATACGTTTCCTTATATCTTTTAATCTCCATACTCATACTCTCATCTATGCAATATCTTCTCTCATATCTTTGCTTCTCATGTCTATGTATTTTTCCCTTCCCCATGAACTTTTCGTCTGTAAATAGAAAAATAGAGATCTTTTTTCAGTAATCTCGCTAAATATTTTTTGTATATCTACGTGCTCAAATCTTTTTCTTGACAATTTCCCGAACCCGTTTACATTATTCTCTCTTCATATTTCCACATTTCTCCTAACCCATTACTTTCCAAGTTACTTCTAAGACAATTTAGTTAACCATTATTAAACGATGTGGCTATACCACAAATGTTTTATATTTTAAAGAGATTACATATTTTGTGCAGTACGTTTTCGTCCATCGCATTTATTCAAGATTAATCAAAATTCCTTCGGAATGAAGATTACTTCACACGCTATCCCCAGAAAATTCAAGATATATAACTGTCAGTTTTGACATGGAGGATTTTCTTCAAAATCTTTGCATTGCATTTTGAAGATACTGAAATTAAACAACTTTGGCATTTATACAAATCTTCGTTTTTGAGATGTGCTGTTCACCAATTCACACGCAAACACAGATTTGGACCGTTTTCTAAATTTATTTCTTGTTTTGAAGCTTCAAAACATGTATATCCAGTGAAATCTTGATATTAAGACTACTAGCGTGCTTTGATCAATCGTTTCTTCAAAAGATAATTTGTGACATGGAGCTTCATGGCCAGAATAAATATATTTAGTTGCAGTTGACGATGTTGTCATTTCTACTGAAGAAATATAGGAATAGGTACCTTGTGAAGGATGTGCACTCTGTTGGATATTTGTGATAGACTGAATTAAACTATGCCAGACACAACATTTAATGGCTGCTGATACCTGACCGCCAGTATTTGCTTTCCTGTTGTGCAAATAAATGCCGTGGATGTAAATGATGTTTATATTTCCTACTTTGCAGTGTGATTTCAGGCGTATTTATACAAACCGCAAGACCTGGCAAGTCTCTGATTGGATGTTGCGTTGACCAACTCCTCCTGCTACACGCCATTCAATTTTGTGTCAGCCATAGAGGTTGCGAATGAGTTGGAGTTACACACTTGGTACTTTTTTTTTTTTTCATTTATCTCACATTTCTTTCGAATTATTTTTTATCATAGAAACCAAATTAATCCGCGGTGATCTTTTGCTACTTTACAAATTTCTGCGTACTCTTGAGATAAAATATATTATTCTCCATAGTGGGAGATATTTTGCACCATCTTTAGCTGACATTCTAAGTTCCACCAGGCGAGAAATAGCGTGTGTATAAATACAAAACTGGGCACAGTTAACATTTTAATTCTTTAAAAAATGGCCTACACGTGCCAATTTTACCAATATTTGTAATGTTCTAATTATATTTTATGCATCTTAAAAACTAAATGACCTTCTTTACTGTTTCCCATAATATTATCCCATACCCCAAAAGATTTTCCGTATATGCAATTTTTAACACTTTTATAGTATACATATCTAATTCTTTTTTATTATCCTTAATGAAAAATAGAATCTGTTTAACTTGGCCTTTAAATTAAATATATGGATTCCACAACCCAGATGTTGATATAGCCATATGCCTAAAAATGTTTTATGGTTAACTTCCGTAATTTTTGTTTTGTGTATTTGAAGGATTTAAAAGTAACTTATTATTAACCAGTTCTCCATTATAAGCTGATCCTTCCATAATTGTTAGTATCATTCACAAACATGCTAATGTTAGAAATAAAATTGGCCCCAACATAGAACCCTGAGGTACTTCATGATTGCATTTTGGATCACTATTTGTTATTTGTTATTTGTTATTTCAACCATGTTTGCAGTTATACAAATAAGACTGAAACCATTCCTGTCCCTTTCCTCCTATTGGGTATAACTGCAGTGTATCTAACAGAGTATAATATTGAAACATTTCAAATGCCTTTGTTAACTTTAAAAATAACCCTCTACATTCATTTCCCTTATCAATTATGTTTAGAACCTGCTCAGTAAAACTATAAATTGCCGTTATTCTTGACTTAACCTTACAAAATCCATTTGATTACAGAATGAATCACATTTTTTCGTAATAGTTATATTTAAATAAGTAGTGTATAATCTGATTGTGACACGAGTATGTGTTTAGTGTGTGAGTGCAAGTGTCATAATGAAAACCTTGTACACGTGTTACATACAACGTTTTATGTACTTTTAACATTAAAATGCGTAAAAAGAACTAATAAATTTGCTAAACGAAAAGTATAATGTGTCAGAAATCACAGATGTATGATGTATTTGGTTGCCAAGCAGATGTTTCATTCGTTTCAATATTTATAGAGGATAGCATTTTCTAATGTGATTAATTGTACTGCTAATATTTACCAAGGAAAGTGAGTATTCCAAGTAACGTAGGCTCTCACTAATATGTATTGTTGTTGGATTTAGGTTTCTATATAAGTTTGAGGTGATTCTTGTGTTTGAATGTTTTTGCACTTGCGAGAGTCACGATTCAGGTTTTCTTACAGGCACTTTGAAGGAAATTGTGTGGAGTTGGTGAGGTCATTGCTGTCTTTCACACTATTTATGCCGTTATAATGCTAGATTACATAAAATGAATTTAATCCACTCAAGATGCCCTTTTCCAGTATTTGTAATAGTGACGGAGGAATCGAAATGGGAACACCAGCTGTCCCCGTCTATGCCTACAGACGCACTGAAATGAAAATGAATGTTGTGCTATAATTGTGTTGCCTTTAGCTTAAGTAAAGAAGAGAGGATCCGTTATGAAGAAGGCCTGCACATAAGAAGCTAAAGATATATTCACGACAATTAAAAAAGAATGAAAGGAGACGATTTAAATTCTGGGAAAGCCTCGGAATGCCTGTGCACACCGCACCTGATGCAATCATCTACTCTATTAACGTGAAATATTTCAATTCCTTTGCATTCTGACTTCCAAACACGGCCAAGATAACAAATATTACTCATAGAAATGCAAAGGCTCTGATTAGCATTCTTCTGACATCCGACGCACACCATTAAATTTTTGTTTACCCATTTTAATAGGGACCTGCGCACAAAAGCCGCTCCAACAGCAATATATGAGGCATTTCGCAGCCAAGATTATCGCTATGAAAAATAAACGCGTAGGGACGGGTGACACCGCGTTCTGCGAAGTACGTGTCTAATTGTAAGGTCTATTTCTTATAGCACGCGGCGGCGTGCAAGAGTGGCACAGCACCGCCCGTGGTGGCAGCTTCTGCATCTTCCACTGCCATTTACTTACTTTCATGTGACTTTACCTGTCCTATCCACTCTTATACACACTAGTTCTCCTTAATTAATATAACCATTTGAGAAATACTTTTATTGCACATTTCGTTGCAGAAGGCTGGCGTGACAGTCAAATGTTTCAAAATGTTTCCCTGTATGCTAGTTTTTAAATTAAACACTTTCCATTATATAACGGGAAACAAAAGTACAGCCACAGCACTTTCAATCAATAATAACAAATAATTCGGAAGTGGCTGATGCTACCAAAAAGCTATTGAAATAGTATGCCCTAACGAGCTCTACATTTTTTTATAGTAGGATTTTTTTGTCTCTTAAGTATTACCACTTTAGTGTATGAAAGTCCTCCAGAAGGCGGCGCCGTGGCCAAGCGGTTAGAGCGTTCGCCTACCATCTAGGTAGCTCGGGTTCGATCCCAGCGACCCGCATGTGGTATTCGTGGTGGATCAAGCGGCGTCAGGGCGGGCTTTCTCCGGGTACTCCAGTTTCACCGCCACTCATTCCACCAATTGCTCCATTACCACCTTTCCAATCATCGATTTCGCCTGCATTTCATATCATCCTCTTCCTCACCCTCATGTCTGACCACCCACTTTCATGTCTTCACTCTGTCTGGTCCATAAGTTCCTGTGCTCCCAGACAGGGGTCTGACCCTTGACACTGGCTTCTAAGTCCTACCTAAGGGGAGGGCAATCAGATGAAGAAGAAGAAAAGTCCTCAATGAAGGCTACCTCATAGGCTATTCCTAGATAATTCAACATATGCATTTTATTTGTCATATAAATTTTATTCAAAACCATTTTTAACAAAATCAAACATGAATATTTTTCCGCCCAAAACATGGTATGGAGTGGGGGGATTTTCTTGAAAATCCTCCTGTTATGTTCTTGGAAGTCGTTGAACTTGGATACCAAATTGAGTTATGCAAAAACAAAACTCTTGGTATGTAAGTTCAACATCTTGCAAGAATACGGCGCGAAATTGTCGCACCCCGAACTACCCCTTACATGAAACATTTTTCGAAATTTTGTATACCGTCAAAGTAGCTCTAACGATTTTGATTAAAATACCATAAAGTTTAAGATGTTTTATGACAAATGTAATGTTTATCTCCATTAACATAAAGTAAACAGAACAAGTGTCTGTAAGAATAGTTTGTACAACAATGAGTGCAACACATGAAATGGGACTCTTTTATTTTGTTCCTCGCGATGAGGCAGATACAAAGAGAACAATTTGAAAGTCAGCTTTCTTTCTTTTTTCAATGCTCGATTTATATGCTGTCTAACATTTAAGGTCTTATCAATGACTTTTTACTTTTGGAATAATTGATCTTCACTCTTTGCAGTGGGGTTTATCTTTTCTGTTGTTGTACTTTTGGTTGTTATTAGACGTCGGATTTATATGGAAATGCATATTCTACCTGCTTTTACAAATGATTTGGAAAGCTTCTACATTTTAGCATCATTTTTACTGTATATAACGTTTATACTGCATATAATATGTGAAATAAGTATGTCACTTCTGCAGTGAACTTTACAATTGTTACAATTGTAGTACATCGCTAAACGCTGTTGTTTTATTTAGAAAATTATTGTGCCGTTAAAGAATTTATCTGTGACCTGGATCCAAGTGACGCCACTTCAATTCAGCGTTCACCAGAAATATTCAAAAGTGAATCGTTACAGAGCGACTTAGATGTAATCAAAGCTTATTTCAAAATTATATCCGAAAGCAATTAAGTGATTTGCCTCTTTATAATGTCCTATTAATCCTTGAAAAAAAAATTAATAATAATAATAATAATAATAATAATAATAATAATAATAATAATAATAATAATGATGATGATAATGATGATGATGATGATAATGATAATGATAATGATAATGATAATGATAATGATAATAATAATAATAATAATAATAATAATAATAATAATAATAATAATAATAATAATAATAATAATAATAATAATAATAATAATAATAATAATAATAATAATAATAATAATAATAATAATAATAATAATAATAATAATAATAATAATAATAATAATAATAATAATAATAATAATAATAATAATAATAATAATTGCATGCGGAAAAACTAGGTGAAAAATTTGCAGAGATCAACGAAGAAATCCTGGCATTAATATCTAATGTTCTGTGAACAAACACCTGCAAGGTGACAGTGTGGACCTTCCAGAAGAAATTTCACATGACTTTCTTTGTTGTTACAGATACTATCCTATGAGATACATATGTTGAGACGTTCTCAGCATATATACTCATACTAAAGACAGAGGATATATGGCGGCGCCGTGGCCGAGCGGTTAGCGCGCTCGCCTACCACCTAGGCGGCCCGGGTTCGATCCCAGGGACCCGCATGTGGTATTCGTGGTGGACGAAGCGGCGTCAGGGCGGGTTTTCTCCGGGTACTCCGGTTTCCCCCGCCATCTCATTCCACCGGTGCTCCATCTTCATTCCATGTATCATCAGTGTCACCGCCTGCGGTGCCGTAGTAGTAAAAGCGGGCGTTAAACACTACAAACACAAACAGAGGTTATAAATTTACTCAACAATACTTGCAAAAGATCATCATAGTCTACTGTAGATCCAATTGGAGCCACCAGGACGTGCAGAGCAATAATAAATGAAAATTGGTTTTCCTAATTTTATTGTACGTTAAGAAAAATGAATTATCAGTGTGAACAAATGAAAAGCTAGGTACCTCTAAATTATAATTATGGGCAAATCCTTCTTATCCAGTCTTTTGTATATTTCATGTCAAAATCCAGGTTCCACCTCAAGATTTACTGAAGAAATAAACAGAATTGAATCACTTCTTAATGTAAACATGTTCAATTGCACATTTAATATTTCAATCTATAAATAATTCATATTTTGCTACGGATTCATTAATAACTTATTTTTAGGTTACTATGCTGTTGGGTGTTACGTCATTTCCTACTGGTACCGTAAGTATTCATGACCAGTTTTAGCCTTGTTGCCATGGGAATTGATGAATAAATTGTAAATTTTGCTTACACTGCCAAGTATGTGTTAGTAGTGATTAACTTACATATCAAGTACTGCAAAAACAGCTTTAATACACATAAATCGGATGTATAATTATATTAAACTCACACATTCATACTCTCATTCATATTTCTTCTCTAGGGAGGATGGGGAATAATCCTGGCTAAAGGAAAATTGCTACCCTCCCAGCCGGGAATCGAACCCGGGATCTCTTAATTTGAAGGTTAAGACGTGACTTGTGCCTCCTTCGGCATCCAGAGTTTGACAATATGTTCCATCCATCACACATTTGGAGAGCAATAGCCCAGCCAGTCAGCCAGTCAGCCAGTCACAAAGTGGGGCTGGCGAAAACGCTTGAGGTATTTCCTTTGAAAATAATGAAATTGGTTGTGCTGTTGTACTACCTGGGCATTGAATGTGGTGCGAAAGTTGGTGGAGCCACTCTCCGTGGTTTTGTTAAGGAACACTAATAAATCCACGACATGCGGCTCAGCTGGGTCTCTCTAACAAAACAACCCTTGTTCCCGACTACCTGGGCAGATTCTTCACGCACTGACACCCCATGACGAGGGTTGAAAAGGGTTGTCCAAGGCCACAAACTTGTATTTGTACCATGTCTAGTGAGCACATTTTAGGCCAAAATCATACAAATATTGCACCAATTGTATTCCAAATGTAAAATTACAAGTCCCATTTTTTTACATCCTTGATCAATTTTACTTGTTGCACTTTCATGTAAAAATCTATAGTTTAGTTACCCCATTCATGAATCAAGTAATCACTCTGCACTGATTTTACATAAATAACTATTGTCTATCCTGCAGCTGTATCGTTTCTGTTCATCATCCTGAGTGCAGTTATTACAGCTTTTCAACCACAATGGAAGTACTTTAATTCCTGACGAACCGTGAAAAATACCTTTTTCACTCAGTTTTACTTTCACTTCCCGTATGAAACTAGCATTCAAAATTACAGAATATAACAAAAATGCTTGTTAATATATTATGTCAAAGCCCACATTACTCTTTCTGTAAACGTCGTTTCCGCAATAAATAAATGTCATTAAATATACTAAATGTATAACATATAGTAAAATACTCCTAACATAGATAATCTATTGTAGACAACACTTGGTGACTCGCTTCGGTCGTATTCTCTGGTTACTAAACCAGTACTTCTGTAACTGGTACTCTAAATATCTATGCATTAGCCGTCAGATTTCAAAGAATAACAACAAGCAACCCGTATAATTTTAAAAATGTTGATATTATTGCGTGGCAAACCTCCATAAGATATTTGCGCTACGAATATAGGCCAAGTACCTGTGAGGTCCTCTTCATTCTAAAGGAATTTTTTATAGTTCCGTGCAACTAATAAGTATTTATACCTTTTTGAAGTAGTCACCATGATTTTCTTCAAATCCAGCATACAGAGACACCTTTGTTACTTTCTCTACTACGTAGAGGAAATACTCCGCCTAAAAATTTGATGTCGAGATTTCGCCACAAATATACGGACCCAAAAAAAGCATTTTTAGAAAAAGGTGTGTGTGTGTGTGTGTGTGTGTGTGTGTGTGTGTGTGTGTGTGTGTGTGTGTGTGTGTGTGTGTGTGTGTGTGTGTGTGTGTCAGTCTGTGAGCAGCATAACTCAAAAATGAAAAGTCGGTTAAAAACAAAAGTTGGTATTTAAGTTTTAAGGATGCAACACAAAGGCTTTGAAGAAAATTCCTCCCCCCTAAACTACCCTTTACATAGAAAATTGTTCGAAAACTTATTTTCTTGAAAATGGCTCCAACGATTTTTATTTAAAGTCCATATGTTTAAGATATTTTTATGACAAATGAAATGTATATTTTAAATGTTCTAGCTGCAGCCTATGAAATCCTGTTTACTCTGAAAGAACTTTTGAATAACTCCTAAACCGAAGAGATAACTCAAATCTTACTGTACAAAACATGTAGATCTTGGTAAAACACACAATTTATGCCCGAATAAACTTTTTGTAGAGTGAATCGTTTCGGAGATATTCCTTGTTATTTGTGTCTTTTGGAATACTTCAAATTTCGTCAAATGTAACGTCGTTATTCATGTTGTTATGTCTTAGCCTTGCAAAGGGAACGAAATCTCAAAGCTTTAAAATATTTTACTATCGCTCAGAGCCTGCTGTATTCCCATATTCCTCTTGTACCTACAAGGAAATAAGCAAATGGATAATTTCTACAAATGTTTATCCCAACTAACACGGAGAAGATATATAAGAATGGTTGGTACAAGAGTAGAGAAAGTCATGTGAGTGCAACTCATCAGATATTTTTTAGGGATTTGAGTATACATTGAGCCTCCTCTATCCACTATGCAACGAAAATAAAATATGTAAATAAACTATTTGTGCAAACGTTTAAACCGATGAACATGAAGTCGATAGAAGAATAACCTTTGTATGAACAGTGTATACAGTAGATATAAAAATAAATGCCGCCGATACCGACGGGTACAGATGTTCACTTATCAATATCCGCGGTCGTTAGCCAGCCAGCCAGCGAGCGAGCAGCTTACGTCACAGGCCGCTGTATCATCTTCCTCGGGGTTCATTAATCTACAGTTTCATCCCGGAAGATAAACTCAGAACAATGCAATTAATGTCCAGTAAGTTTAGTTTTGTAGATGTGATCAAATCCCGTGCGTGCCGTACATGGAAAACTCCCGTGATTTATTGTACCTCGCACAGGAATTGGACGAACTTAATTGCTACCAACTCTGCAGAAAAAATATTCACCAACTGTTTGTGCGTCTGTATTTTACAAGGAGAGAGTTTCAACATATCATCACCTGGGTATATTAGGTCTACCAAACTACCAGGAGGAAAGAATGAGTGCTATTGTGACCAACACTATAATTGCTCCACCCTTAGATCCTCACTTGGTGTAAACACAAGCCGTCAACAACTAACCGGTGATACACCGAAACCAAAGCACACCATAAAATGTAGTACCCTAAATATCGGCGATTATCAACATGTATGATAACCCTCGTAAAGACTACTTCAATGTAACGTGATAGCAGCAATATTTCTAAAACTCCTGAGTAAATATTGTTCTGTTGCAACATAAACACTAGGCATGAATCCACGTGGTGTTTGTTTTGTTCTGCATTAGTCGCAGGTTATCGCGGAGGGATACATGGGGCGGATCTAAGGCTGGATGGAGTATAGGTACCTCAGTTCACTCCACAAAAAATATCATTTGATATAAACTGTGTGAGTTACCAAGATCTACGTTTTTTGTACAGTAAGATTTGGTCTATCTCTGATGGTTTACCATTTATGCAAAAGACATCCAGACTATACAGGACTACATGGGCTATAGCCAGAAAATTCAATACACATTTCATTTGTTATAAAAATATCTTAAATGTATGGCATTTTCATCAAAATCCTTAGAGCTATTTTTGACAAAACCAAAATTTTCGAAAATGTTTGCATGTAAAGGGTAGTTTAGGGTGGAGAAATGTTCCTCAAAATCTTGGTGTCCCATCCTTAAAAGGTATTAAACTTAAGTACTACCTTTGAGTTTTAACCAACTTACCGTTTTTGAGTTGTGCTGTTCACACACACACGCGCGCGCGCACACAGACACGCACACACACACACACACACACACACACACACACACACACATACGCACACACACGTGCATGCGTGCGGACCTATTTCTGGAAGTTTAGATTCAGGGGCCTCTCGATATCAACTTTTTGGGAAGAATGCAATGTTTTCGTACGTGGTACAGAAAACAAAAAGAAGTGTAAATTGTTTGGCAAGTCTGTTGGATGAGACAGCTGAAGCTCAGGACTAAGGTGTGATGGTAAAAGTTCATATGTTGCTGTAGCCACGAGAGGACTCCTGTTACCAACAACTGGGGGACTGTTTCCGCGTTACACTTGCGCTAAACCTGGTTACAAGCTTGTAGACAAACAAATGACAACACCGAAGCGCTACACTTAACTCATGACGAAGTGCTGCATTCCACACCAGGGTTGCCAACTCGTACGATAATTATGGGGGTTACGATAATTTTAATATTTGTACGACGGTTGTCAACCCGTACGATAATTATGGGGCATACGATAATTTTAATGTTTGTACGACGGTTGTCAACCCGTACGATAATTAAGGGGCATACGATAATTTTAATGTTTGTACGACGGTTGTCAACCCGTACGATAATTATGGGGCATACGATAATTTTAATGTTTGTACGACGGTTGTCAACCCGTACGATAATTATGGGGCATACGATAATTTTAATGTTTGTACGATGGTTGTCAACCCGTACGATAATTATGGGGCATACGATAATTTTAATGTTTGTACGATGGTTGTCAACCCGTACGATAATTATGGGGCATACGATAATTTTAATGTTTGTACGATGGTTGTCAACCCGTACGATAATTATGGGGCATACGATAATGTTAATATTTGTACGATGGTTGTCAACCCGTACGATAATTATGGGGCATACGATAATGTTAATATTTGTACGATGGTTGTCAACCCGTACGATAATTATGGGGGTTACGATAATTTTAATGTTTGTACGACGGTTGTCAACCCGTACGATAATTATGGGGCATACGATAATTTTAATATTTGTACGATGGTTGTCAACCCGTACGATAATTATGGGACATACGATAATGTTAATATTTGTACGATGGTTGTCAACCCGTACGATAATTATGGGACATACGATAATTTTAATATTTGTACGATGGTTGTCAACCCGTACGATAATTATGGGGCATACGATAATGTTAATATTTGTACGATGGTTGTCAACCCGTACGATAATTATGGGACATACGATAATTTTAATATTTGTACGATGGTTGTCAACCCGTACGATAATTATGGGACATACGATAATTTTAATATTTGTACGATGGTTGTCAACCCGTACGATAATTATGGGACATACGATAATTTTAATATTTGTACGATGGTTGTCAACCCGTACGATAATTATGGGACATACGATAATGTTAATATTTGTACGATGGTTGTCAACCCGTACGATAATTATGGGACATACGATAATTTTAATATTTGTACGATGGTTGTCAACCCGTACGATAATTATGGGGCATACGATAATGTTAATATTTGTACGATGGTTGTCAACCCGTACGATAATTATGGGGGTTACGATAATTTTAATGTTTGTACGACGGTTGTCAACCCGTACGATAATTATGGGGCATACGATAATTTTAATATTTGTACGATGGTTGTCAACCCGTACGATAATTATGGGACATACGATAATTTTAATGTTTGTACGATGGTTGTCAACCCGTACGATAATTATGGGGCATACGATAATTTTAATGTTTGTACGACGGTTGTCAACCCGTACGATAATTATGGGGCATACGATAATTTTAATGTTTGTACGACGGTTGTCAACCCGTACGATAATTATGGGGCATACGATAATGTTAATATTTGTACGATGGTTGTCAACCCGTACGATAATTATGGGGCATACGATAATTTTAATATTTGTACGACGGTTGCCAACCCGTACGATAATTATGGGGGTTACGATAATTTTAATGTTTGTACGACGGTTGTCAACCCGTACGATAATTATGGGGGTTACGATAATTTTAATGTTTGTACGACGGTTGTCAACCCGTACGATAATTATGGGGGTTACGATAATTTTAATGTTTGTACGACGGTTGTCAACCCGTACGATAATTATGGGGGTTACGATAATTTTAATATTTGTACGATGGTTGTCAACCCGTACGATAATTATGGGGGTTACGATAATTTTAATGTTTGTACGACGGTTGTCAACCCGTACGATAATTATGGGGGTTACGATAATTTTAATATTTGTACGACGGTTGTCAACCCGTACGATAATTATGGGGGTTACGATAATTTTAATGTTTGTACGACGGTTGTCAACCCGTACGATAATTATGGGGGTTACGATAATTTTAATATTTGTACGACGGTTGTCAACCCGTACGATAATTATGGGGGTTACGATAATTTTAATGTTTGTACGACGGTTGTCAACCCGTACGATAATTATGGGGCATACGATAATGTTAATATTTGTACGATGGTTGTCAACCCGTACGATAATTATGGGGCATACGATAATTTTAATGTTTGTACGACGGTTGTCAACCCGTACGATAATTATGGGGCATACGATAATTTTAATGTTTGTACGATGGTTGTCAACCCGTACGATAATTATGGGGCATACGATAATTTTAATGTTTGTACGATGGTTGTCAACCCGTACGATAATTATGGGGCATACGATAATTTTAATGTTTGTACGATGGTTGTCAACCCGTACGATAATTATGGGGCATACGATAATGTTAATATTTGTACGATGGTTGTCAACCCGTACGATAATTATGGGGCATACGATAATGTTAATATTTGTACGATGGTTGTCAACCCGTACGATAATTATGGGGGTTACGATAATTTTAATGTTTGTACGACGGTTGTCAACCCGTACGATAATTATGGGGCATACGATAATTTTAATATTTGTACGATGGTTGTCAACCCGTACGATAATTATGGGACATACGATAATGTTAATATTTGTACGATGGTTGTCAACCCGTACGATAATTATGGGACATACGATAATTTTAATATTTGTACGATGGTTGTCAACCCGTACGATAATTATGGGGCATACGATAATGTTAATATTTGTACGATGGTTGTCAACCCGTACGATAATTATGGGACATACGATAATTTTAATATTTGTACGATGGTTGTCAACCCGTACGATAATTATGGGACATACGATAATTTTAATATTTGTACGATGGTTGTCAACCCGTACGATAATTATGGGACATACGATAATTTTAATATTTGTACGATGGTTGTCAACCCGTACGATAATTATGGGACATACGATAATGTTAATATTTGTACGATGGTTGTCAACCCGTACGATAATTATGGGACATACGATAATTTTAATATTTGTACGATGGTTGTCAACCCGTACGATAATTATGGGGCATACGATAATGTTAATATTTGTACGATGGTTGTCAACCCGTACGATAATTATGGGGGTTACGATAATTTTAATGTTTGTACGACGGTTGTCAACCCGTACGATAATTATGGGGCATACGATAATTTTAATATTTGTACGATGGTTGTCAACCCGTACGATAATTATGGGACATACGATAATTTTAATGTTTGTACGATGGTTGTCAACCCGTACGATAATTATGGGGCATACGATAATTTTAATGTTTGTACGACGGTTGTCAACCCGTACGATAATTATGGGGCATACGATAATTTTAATGTTTGTACGACGGTTGTCAACCCGTACGATAATTATGGGGCATACGATAATGTTAATATTTGTACGATGGTTGTCAACCCGTACGATAATTATGGGGCATACGATAATTTTAATATTTGTACGACGGTTGCCAACCCGTACGATAATTATGGGGGTTACGATAATTTTAATGTTTGTACGACGGTTGTCAACCCGTACGATAATTATGGGGGTTACGATAATTTTAATGTTTGTACGACGGTTGTCAACCCGTACGATAATTATGGGGGTTACGATAATTTTAATGTTTGTACGACGGTTGTCAACCCGTACGATAATTATGGGGGTTACGATAATTTTAATATTTGTACGATGGTTGTCAACCCGTACGATAATTATGGGGGTTACGATAATTTTAATGTTTGTACGACGGTTGTCAACCCGTACGATAATTATGGGGGTTACGATAATTTTAATATTTGTACGACGGTTGTCAACCCGTACGATAATTATGGGGGTTACGATAATTTTAATGTTTGTACGACGGTTGTCAACCCGTACGATAATTATGGGGGTTACGATAATTTTAATATTTGTACGACGGTTGTCAACCCGTACGATAATTATGGGGGTTACGATAATTTTAATGTTTGTACGACGGTTGTCAACCCGTACGATAATTATGGGGCATACGATAATGTTAATATTTGTACGATGGTTGTCAACCCGTACGATAATTATGGGGCATACGATAATTTTAATGTTTGTACGACGGTTGTCAACCCGTACGATAATTATGGGGCATACGATAATGTTAATATTTGTACGATGGTTGTCAACCCGTACGATAATTATGGGGCATACGATAATTTTAATGTTTGTACGATGGTTGTCAACCCGTACGATAATTATGGGGCATACGATAATGTTAATATTTGTACGATGGTTGTCAACCCGTACGATAATTATGGGGCATACGATAATGTTAATATTTGTACGATGGTTGTCAACCCGTACGATAATTATGGGGCATACGATAATGTTAATATTTGTACGATGGTTGTCAACCCGTACGATAATTATGGGGCATACGATAATTTTAATGTTTGTACGATGGTTGTCAACCCGTACGATAATTATGGGGCATACGATAATGTTAATATTTGTACGATGGTTGTCAACCCGTACGATAATTATGGGGCATACGATAATGTTAATATTTGTACGATGGTTGTCAACCCGTACGATAATTATGGGGCATACGATAATTTTAATGTTTGTACGACGGTTGTCAACCCGTACGATAATTATGGGGCATACGATAATGTTAATATTTGTACGATGGTTGTCAACCCGTACGATAATTATGGGGCATACGATAATTTTAATGTTTGTACGATGGTTGTCAACCCGTACGATAATTATGGGGCATACGATAATGTTAATATTTGTACGATGGTTGTCAACCCGTACGATAATTATGGGGCATACGATAATGTTAATATTTGTACGATGGTTGTCAACCCGTACGATAATTATGGGGCATACGATAATTTTAATGTTTGTACGACGGTTGTCAACCCGTACGATAATTATGGGGGTTACGATAATGTTAATATTTGTACGATGGTTGTCAACCCGTACGATAATTATGGGGGTTACGATAATGTTAATATTTGTACGATGGTTGTCAACCCGTACGATAATTATGGGGGTTACGATAATTTTAATGTTTGTACGACGGTTGTCAACCCGTACGATAATTATGGGGCATACGATAATTTTAATGTTTGTACGATGGTTGTCAACCCGTACGATAATTATGGGGGTTACGATAATTTTAATGTTTGTACGACGGTTGCCAACCCGTACGATAATTATGGGGGTTACGATAATTTGAATGTATGATAGTTCGATATCGGCGAAATATCATTTTCACTGGTTTGTCACTCCAGCGAAGTGAAACTAATTACAAATAACACCACTTTTGTCCTCATTGTCTGTCTCCACCCCATAGCAACCATTTCCCATCCTACTACCCTTTATCCTCTTATTGCCAGTGTGCCCAGATCGGATAATCTCAATGAAGAAGGCACTGTTCAGAAAATTGATGATCAATGGAGAAAACTCGGAATACATGATATTCCGTGTGAAATAAAGAACATGCCTGAACCTTCAGTTTCTGGAGTGCTGTTAAACATGTCACCTTGGTGAAAATACTTATTTCAAAGAACCTTTGCATTATCAGTGGTTTCCTTGCCCCACAAAAGCACTTCTTGTGAAAGAGTTTTTTTTCGAAACTGGGTTTAATAAAAACCAAAGTTAGAAACAGATTGGCACTAGATACGGTAAATGAACTCATTTTGCCGTCACAACTTATGAAAGAATGTGGTAGACCTTAAAATCTGCAAGTGACCGAGAAGATGTTAAGGTTTATCTCAACAACAAATTTGTGCAATGCTGCAACAGTTGAGGAAGCTGAACTTTCAGCCAGAAACATAAGTGCTAAAGTTGTAATATTTGTTGAGGTCATCAATCTTGTAAGTGGATATAATAAACACCATTACTCTTATATTTTCATAATTATTATACTAATATTTTTATTATTGTAGCGTTTGCTTTATGATGTACGATAATTTTTAATCCAAATCTATAATTTTGAGTGGCTCGTACGATAATTTTACTTTTAAATGTTGGCAACCCTGTTCCACACAGTCGCGTTAAATGCAGCCCACCATGTACTGTTGATAATAATGCAGGGTTATGACCTCACGAGAAACAAAGCAATGCTCACTTAAGGCATTGCGCCTTTGAAATTGAATGTAAATCTTAAAAAGATACTCTTTTTTTTTATTGTAATTCTATAAAGAATCCGTGAATGCGAAAAACGCATAATTTGCCTCCTGACGCCGTACTGCATGTTTAAATGTTGTGTGGATTTTAATATGACCCATACATTCAAATCCTTTAGCGCTGTTTCCTTGCAGCATTTTCCTTCCTATAACACGCTCCTTGCGGAACGTTTTTGTATTGTACTGTCCAAATTTGATACACATGTCCACAGAAACGGGACAAATATAAACCACTTTTATTGCCAGATATGTCTAGGCACATACTTTCAATTTTCAAATACAAGAATTACAATTTTAGGCAAAGCCTAAACTAGGCAGAGTTTTAAAAGTGGATGTATTTTGGAACTAAGGTTAAAATATTACATTAACATTTTAAAATGTTTTTGTCCCGAGGGATTTTTTTAGTGGCGTACCAAAAATCAAACAAATTTTATGATTTCAAAACAGTTACAGCAATATGGATTGAATTTAGGTTATAACATTCTTGAGTTACATTACACTTATGGTATACGTTTTTAAAAAGCTATGCATTTCAACTGAAATTGGATCAAAATCTGAAAAAAGTTCAGAAATGTTTTTCCCTTTCTTTTTATCGTATTTTTATTTAATGCCTTTGATTTACTTTCTTTATTTGGAGCGAACCATTTCCAAGATGCTTCTTTGGATTTTCCAGCACGTACACGTTTCTCAAATGGGAAATTGTTCTAGACAAGGAAAGGGGTGACGACGTGGCCGAGTGGTTAGACCGTTCGCAAGTCCTACATAAGGGGAGGGTAGCCAGAAGAAGACATGGAAAGTGAACGGGATTTCAAAGACATCACATAGCGATGGATTCTTCAAATATGTCACTATCACATAAGCCTGTTCTCCTATTCCCATTGTACCTACAAGACAATTAGTGATAAGACAATTTGTACAAACGTCTTTCCTATTAACTTGAAGTAGATAGAGGAATAAGCGTTTGTAAGAATAGGTACACAAGAGCAGAGAAAGCTTTGTGAGGCAACACGTGATATTTTTAAAGGATTATTTTCCAAAATGCTGGCGGAGGATGAAAATTAGCAACACCTCACATTAATGGGATCGTGATGAAGCTACTGTGGAGGCAAGTTCCAATTACTGCACGTATGATGAACTGTTAAGTCAATATTGCTCGTGCCCTTGAAGTACTGCTCATGAACCCCGTGTACGGGACGCGCGCGCGGGGGGAACCCGCCGGTCTACATTCCTGCCTTCGCAGTGGTCGAGCAAGAAGCATGCACCCTTATCGGCCGATACCACGCAAACGGTCCTGCCTGGATTTATGGGACAAAGAACTCGCGTCGTGAACTGCAAATTGCATAAATCTCCTTCACTTGCCAATAAAACATCCTCGGCCTGCTTGCCTGCCTGCCTGATAGATAGGTGTGTGTGTGTTCAATACTCGCTCACAACAGTCACACGGCTTACTCTCTCTCTCGCTCGCTCTCTAGTTAAACACAAAACTTGCTATCTTCGGAGGAGCAGACATCAAGACCTTTCAACCCCCACCTCGACCGCACCCCAATATATCCTTTACCAGCAATATTCACTGCGTTTCCACGGGAATTCAAATCGATCTGTGTTCTCATTCTGGATTGAATACTGTTTAGAAACGCGAATTCACATCGAACTGAATCGTTGGATCCGATCCTCTTAGAAATAGGATCGCATCGAAATATTGTATGAAAACACCTACCGAATTCAAATTGACTTGAGTTCTCATTCCGGAGTCAATATTGGATGGAAACACGGATTCAGATCGAACTGAATCTTGGATCCAAACCTCTTAGAAATAGGATAGCATCGAAATTTTGTTGCACAGGAAACACCTACCGGATTCAAATCAATTTGAGTTCTCATTCCGGATTGAATACTGCATGGAAACAGATTCAGGTCGAGCTGAATCCTTGGATCCAATTCGCTTAGAAGTGGGATCGAATCGAAATTGTGTTCCATGGAAACACCTACCGGATTCAAATCTATTTGAATCCGCCAAAGGTGCTAGCTTCTACTGTACTGGTTGTAACACGCTGCACGCTCGTCATTTTGTTTTCTTAGTGAAAGTGGTGTAATACATAAAACACAACAAAGTCACTTTTATTGTTTCTATAATCTTACAATATATTCTCAAAAACATTCACTAACCTCAAAACCTACTTAAAATACGCAGAAAACTTTTTTTACAGGTTCCCCAACATAAAAGCTTCAATTATTTATTCTTGAGCCTTGCGTATCCAAATCGATCTCTTTCCGGATTGAATTCAACATGGAAACATGGATCGTATTGAGAATAGGATTGGACTGAAATAGACTTCAATTCCCCATGGAGACATAGTGATTGTTTTGTAACTTTCTCTGTTACATAGGCAAAGTATTGTATTGCACTCAACAATACAATGTCGAGATTTTGCCAGAAATACATGTTTTGAAGACCCTGTCATCACTACACCTGACCTGGCTCGAAGAAGCCCGAGAACATCTTTGAATATCTTGGTTGCCAGGAAAGCTTCATTATTCCTAATTTTCTAGTAGATACAAGGGGAATATGGAAACACAGTAGGCTTTAAGAAATAGTGAAATACTGTTTACCAGTTATACAAAAGTTACCCAGACTGCAGAAGACTTCTGAGCATTGTCCCAGAAAATTCAAGATATTCACTTCATTTACCATCAATATTTCTGAAGCATTTGGTATTCTACTCAAAATCATTAGAGCCATTTTTCAGAATATCAAAAATTTCTGAGAATGGTCCATGTAAATGGTAGTCTGGGGTAGGGTTTCTTTTCTTGAACATGTCCGAGTTTTCGTTTTTGAGTTATGCTGTTCACAGACATACACACAAACATACACGGACGGTTTGTAAAAATGTCTTTTTAGACTGAGGGGGTTCCAAATATATATTTCCGGTGAAATCTCGATATTGAATTTTTGGGTGGAATGCAAATACTTCCTCAACTTCACTATACATAAAGAGAAAGTGATAAACTTTTGTAAGGGAGGTTGGTGGAAGAGTGATTGTTGATACAAAAATCACGTGGATGTGATAGGTCGTTATCTTGAACTCGGGTACATTTAGACGTAGAGAAAGTAATGACGCAAGAGTTGTGCGGTATTCCTGGATTGCTACTTACTGCATGTGTTGGCACGCCTGCGGTGAAACGTAAATATTACCTACCATGGAAATTTCATCAATGATTTGCAGTGTTTCTTCTTGCCTTGCATTTCTTTCTGGAGCACCACATTTTCTGTGTTATAACATGTATAAACGTATCTAGGTACAGGTTTATGACGTGCCACAAGTCCTGTTTTCAATAAATATGTTCTGTGTTAACTAACAGAATTGATTTTAAATAGTCTCGCCAGAGAGCACTAAGGTTCAGTTGTAATGTATGCAAGTATGTTAATATGACCCTTACTGCATGAAGGGCGTTCCTCAGTGCAGTTAAATACACCACGCGCTTCTAGCGAAATGGAAAGTGGAATGCTAGCTTTGCCAGCCTAGAGGAACTTGCCTCTAAATTCATTTTCAAGAGTAGTAGGTAATGTAAACCCCGCGCGACAGCCCACGAAGGGCCAGGGCCTACCGCCCAGCCGCTGCGTCCCCCACCTCTGCCCACTACAGGCGTCATTGGTGAGGTGCAGTACTGGAGGGTGGGACGTGGTCAGCGCCCCGAACCCTCCCGGCCAGTTATGCGGTCTTCTCGACCTGGGGCCGCTACTTCTCCATCAAGTAGCTCCTCAATTGGTCCCCCCGGGACCTAACGAGGCTGAGTGCACCCCGTGCCAGACCTCCCAGAGGGGATAAAATCCCCATGCTGGTACCGGGGATCGAACCCGGGTCCTCCGCGCCACAGGCAAGCACGCTGCCAGCTGCGCTACGGAGGCGGCCAAGAGTAGTAGGTACAGAGAAGAAATGTAGGTATGTCCCTAGATATCTATTGCGACACGAACAAAAATGCTACCCCTGGGGAAAGCATTGTTGCTTTGTCAACATTGGTACCTACTGCAATGGAAACAGACATTGTTGCTCAGCCTGGAAAGTGTGAACATTTCTCAAGTGCAATGGAGATTCAAAGAGAGCATTTTCCTGCAATGATTTCGTACGACTCCAAATGTGACTTAAGTGAAACACAGTCACTTGAGTGTTTAACGGGAGCTTCTGGGGATTGTTCCCCGTCACGTGACACTGTGCTCCAGTGGTTTGTAGAATTGGAGGTCACCGATTGTAGCTCTGAAGAAGCAGTTGCCTGCAGTGGCGTGGATACTTCCAGAAGTGGTTCCGGAGTACGGAACGCTGCATATAGTACCAGGGAGAACCCTTGTAGAAACTGGGATAAACAAAACATTCATATGTTGCTGTCTGAACATGCATCTAGTGACTCTACATCTAGCTTTTCCTTAATATACAGAAGAGATATGTAATGCGTACTAACACAGGAATTTCAATGCGTACGTATTTCACTATACTACCATATATTTAAGCACTTTGATACAGTTTTTCTTTTACCTAAAGGAATTATACTAAAATACAATGTAAATCTAAATGTGTTGCAAATCGTGCACTATTTTCTGGTATCAAATAGCCTCTGAAGTAATCTTCATTCTGAATGCCCTTTGTATAACCAACCCATAAGAAATTTTACTGCATAAAGAATGTAAATCTCGTCAAAGCGTAGCACAATTTCTCATATATACATGTAGGTGTGTAGGATTAACCATTTCCAAGACATTTCTTGTTATTGGTTTAAATACTTATACGTCTCTCAAATGGGAAGTCATTCGCTTTTGCCCAGCTCCGTAGTGTCGTGGTAATGTGTCTGCCTGACATTCAAGAGGTCGCGAGTTCGAATCTCGGTTAGGGTGAGTTATCCGCAAAAGTTTTTTCCGAGGTTTTCCCTTATCGTGAGAACACGAATGTCGGGTAACTTTAAGCTCTATGGACCTCGGGCTCATTTGAGCATCATTTCACTAATCTCATTCGTTCATTTATCCTCCGATATAACATAATATATTGGAATACGTCATTCGCTTTTTTTCCTGGGTCATGCAAGGAGAACGGAACTTTAAAGCCACCACATAGCGATCAGCTCTCAAAATCTACTCTAATGCCCTATTGCCACCTTCCTACAAGGAATTATGCAATAAGACAATTTTTGCGAAAGATTATCTTGAGCTCTTTAACTTCTGTGATTCTCAGCGTCCCATTCTACATGAATGAGGAATTAATTTTCCTCAAAAACTTCTTTATCAGGCTTAAGGTTCTTTTCGTGCCGTAAATCTACGACACAAAACCACCGGCTGTACTCCCCTTCCCAAGGAAGCCACGCTAAGGATTTTTAAGTCCGAAAAAATCCATCGCTCTCTGCCGGGTTTGAAACCGCAACCTTGGGATTCACAGGTTAGCATGTTATTCCTAAACCAGGGCTGGGGAACTGGTGCTCACCGAGCGCAGCCTGCTCACGGCCGTGCACTGATAACATATATAGTAGGTAAGAAAATGAAGGTCGTTGAAGCTATCCCGCCAGTCGCTCAGGCATGCTCTAGAGGATATGTTTATCTTGATTAACAGGAAGGATATAAAAGAATACATTTTATAGGAATAGTAGGTTCAAGAAGGGCAGAGAAACTCATGTGAAAGTAACACATACAATATTTTTCTTTGATATGCTTTTCAGGGATTCAAGGGAAGTATGTTAAGATATAAACATTCCTAAAAGTAAAATCACTCCGCTACACCTTGATTGTAAGTAGGTATGTGTATTGAAGCGTCGTGCATTGAAAGGAAGGCAACAGGATCTCTGACGTGGCATCTTTGCACCCTTCAATGTCAAGCAGCTGCACATTTGATTTAATGAGCCATAAACTTTGCAATCCAAAGGGGGAAAAAGTTAACGATCAAATAACGCGCAATGCAGTTGTTGGTTTTCATTGCCTTCATTTCCTGCGACAGTTGAATATCGGAATGCGCGTACCTACAGCATAATGGTGGAAGGCCGATGCAGTAGCGCACGCCCGCTACAAGTTGAACCTACGTCCCATATTTACGGGAATGCTCCTCGTGTTAAAGAAACGGGTCTCAGAAATTGTCAAAATCGTGGAAATTAATTTACCTTATAGTTGGTCAAACTATGAAACCTGGGACTACAGCAGGCATGGGCACGAGAGCAGAGGTAGCGATTGAACTTGCCTCACTCACCCCACATTCTCTCGCCCGGTGACAAAGGTTGTTTGTATACAACACGTGCAGTGGTGGGTTCGTTCTACCTGCGTGATAGTAATAATTTCTACGCTGTTATTAACTTTTTTTGTTTATATTAAACATATGTTTAATAATATATTCAATGTAGGGGAGGGATGGCAGGTGGAGTGAGGCAAGAATGTGTCCCAGTGGAGTGGCCCAGTTGAGCTGACTATGCCCAGCCTGACCCACAGCATTATAAGTCAACATTAGGCTACGTTACCTACGAGTATATCATATGAATTTGAGATATCCTTGTAGTTTACCGGAAGAATGTGAGTCAGCTGGAGAATATGCCGTGTTAGTACATTGCCATGGTAGCTCAGTGGTTAGAGCAACCGGACAGAGTACAGGGGTCCGTGATTCAAATTCCGGGTATGGCAATGAATTTTTCAATCTGATTCTATCTTCTTCTTCCTTTTTCCCTCACCAAGTACGATAGGTCAGGCGGTAACGTCTGTAGCTCGCATTCGGGAGGTCACGGGTTCGATTCCCGAGGCCAACCTTCTTGACCTTGGTTTTTTAGTTGTTTTCTTTTTTTCAGGCTTTTCACTCAGGCTGGGAAGGATGTTTACCTTACATCCCCCGAACCACTCCCTTTCATTTCATTCTCTCCCTATCCGATCTTTGCAGGTTGTGTCAGCAAGGTTGCAGGTGGGATGTGCTGTGGTGGTGTTTAAGCTCTAGAAATAAGATGTTCGGTGGAGGGGAGGCTCTGTGGTCGGCTGACCGCCATCCGGACCAGACTCGGTGGTGCGCTCTCTATGGGAACCTAGAACTCAGTCTGGTTGAAGATCTGCTTACACTTGTTAGGGACCCACCGTAATAGTTCTGCCTGTGCTGCCTTCTGGCGGCCTGTAGGGTACCTACTCTCATATCATCCTTTCATCCGGGGTCTGACGCAAATAGGCTATCGGCTGACGTGCCGGAATCCTTTCCGTGACAGACAAGTCAAGTCACGTCCTCTTTCCCTTCTGTCTTTACAGTGTAGAGGTCTGATTCCATCTTTTCATGTCAAAAGCAAGCATGTTGTACGACAAGAAATTGGAGGGAGGAGAGGGATGAGGAGAGACGATAGTAGAGGGCTGAGTACAACCGGCGCCCTTCCCTGTGGGCTGACAGATGCCGGGATCCGCAGATCTCCTCCGATCCGGACGACGAGCATTTACAAAGAGTAAAGTCCCTACCATAGGACGTCCGACACTTAGAACCCTGAAATAGTCAACCCGGATGAAAAGTGAAGTGAAATGAAAGGTGAGGTGAAATGGAGTAACAGGAAATTAGGGGAACGTAATTATCCTTCCCAGGAGTGGCTCAGGAAGACCGGCTACAGCAGGTAATCGAACCCACGAACTCCCAATGCTACCCCCTGAGCCATCACGATCGATATCCCTGGGGTGAAATGACGCAGTAGCATATGTGTTGCACCCGAGCAGCAAGTGTCCCTTGTAAAACACTACAAACGAATTATTGACTTGGCTGATTAGAAACACACTGCAGGAAGTTCTGTGCTAATTAGAACTCTGCGTGACAGAAGGGCGAAATTTCCTCAGGCTAGCCCAGTTTCGTTCAGACAGAACGAACACGTTTCGACAATATCACGACCACCACAACTCAAACGTCGCCCTTTCTTGTACAGAGCCAAACCTCTGTTACACTCTTTCACAGCTTGGGCACAGGAATCTGATGAACTCTTTGTCTTAATAACAGGTGTGAGTGCGTGCGCGTATGTAGAACTGTACAGTTTCACTGTTCTGCCAAACTTAGCATAGATAACCTTTGACACAAAGCCAAAAGCTCTCAAGACCACCTATATGTTTCTCAAAGACAGTCGTAGCAGCTCAAACATTTCCAACAAAAGAATAATCACAGACCACCATCAAAATGAATCTGGGCCAAGTCAACTGTCTGATATGTTCACAGAAAACTGAGGTGATTAGAATTTCTGGAATTAGCAGGTCACATAATGGACACGTAGTTGCTGTCCTTATTCCGTTCGACAGCACGATCATCGATAAAGGTGCTTCCGGGGTTCGATTCTGCACGACATCACTTAGAAAAGAAATCAGGGCAGTAGTCGTAGGTGTGCAAACTGCCACACCCCCGCGCTTTTGTTTTAGCAAAGCTGCTTACCATAAACCGTTGCAATCTCTTAACTAGAATATGCAACTAACAGATGACAGTGCAGGGCTTTCATGTAGGTACACTGTTTCTTAACTCTTTCAAAAATACCTACGTGCATAAGTATTTATACTTCCCTTCTGCTTGTCTTTTGGCAGGTACTGCACAGAAAAATTACGCATGTGTCTATGAACATAATAAAATTTGAATAAATGCATAACTTGGTATTCGTGAAATCCAAGGTTCGATTCCTGGTGCTAGCCACTCTGGTCATGTGTTAGTTAGGCGAGTGCTGGGGGATGGTCTCAGGTAGGTGAGTTCTCGCTGATTCCACAGGCAGTCTGTTTAGTCAACACGTGTGCACTTGCTTCACAAAGGAAAGGTGCACTACCCACAACTAATGACTGTCATAAATCCATCTCCACTCTTCAGGAAAGGCAAACGTCCATCCCTGTCCATACAGACCAGAGAGTGAGTCACATGTTGGCTCCGTGGAGTCTCAGTTGCCAAAATTCTGAATTCTAGTTTTTCACATTAGTTGCAACGGTTTATGTTAAGATGTTGCAACTCTGCAGAAAAGATTGAAGAGCAAGGGCCTGTGTTGTAAAACGATTATAAGGAGGAGGCGGCCAAACTGCGCACGTGTCGAATAAACAGAGCCCATCTTGAGTTCCAGACGATATCATAACTGGCAGCCTTCACTGAGCGGCCTCAGGTAGGTCGAGTTATTTCCAGTTCCGCCAGAGAGAAGCCTTTTTTTCAGCACCCGCCGGTGTAATCCGTTCATAGAGTTTGCGTTGGGTCCCCGTTTTCTGGTCATCTCACATTTACAACCTTCCTCGAGCGGTATACAGTTCCCGCAGGAATCGTCACTTAACCCAGGTTATGAGTTGTGTTCCCAGACTGCCACACGCTGAGTTGCGCTGCATCCTTCAAGAATCCCACGAAAGTCGTTTCGTGAGTCCCTTTGGGCTCCAGCAGCGACCGGGCGCCAGATGTCTGGCATTGCTCGTCAGTAGGGTCACTATGTATATCGAACTGCGCTCATGTGAACCAACCTCATCGAAAGATATTTCAACATTTAGGAGGCCTTCGAAAATGTAAAATCGCATACCGGTTCTAAACATTGTGGAGAAACCCAAAATACAACCTTAAGATTCAGATAAAAATTGATAGCAAGAGGTTTACAATTAGGATAACGATGGTTTCTGAAACTCTGGAGTACCTTACACTTCTTACTGGCATCTAAACCATAGTCTGCAATGCCAATAATGAACATTTGTGCCTAAGGGAGCGAAAATGTAAATAGGGATAGTTTTTACGTGCTAACAGTAAGGAAAGAAAGTACTGCATTCGACCCTAACACCAGAAATACATGTTCTGAGGGCCCCTGAATCCGGAAAAGTCATTTTAGAACAAAATTCTCCCTGTGTGTGTGTGGGGGAGGGGGGGGGGAGAGGTGGGTGAGAGCAGCATAACTCCAAAACGAAAATTTTTCATCCAGCAGAAAAATAATAAAATTAAAACATGTGAATTCATGTACCTTTTTCTCTGAAACTACTTGCAGTACAGAATCACACTTTTGCATGCTTGTTCTTAGTATAGTCAGCTATCTTCTGAACCTCAATTATTTAGTTATGTATATCAGTTTAGTAGAAAAATAGTTGCTAACTAAAAAAGTAAAACTGTGGAACATTTGCAACGCTGCTGCTTTCTAATATCACTAATATATATATATATATATATATATATATATATATATATATATATATATATATATATATATATTATAAAATTGTTATTGTCGTTAAGAGAGTTCAACTATGTGTTGTAAACAGCTCGTACCTTCTGAGAAAAAGGGCTTGAATTCTCCTGTTAGAATAAATCTTATTATTTTTATAATAATCTATCAATGCAAATAACCACTTGAAATAATTGTCGCGATTGTCACATAAATTTCAGTAAAAAGTATTGAGAACTTTAAGAGCAATGATAATTTAACCCACTAAGGTGTAATTTCTGTATGCTCAGAGTACCTTGTCCCCTTAAACCTACTGTATTCTCCCTGTATCTTACTGTTGATTTGCATTTTTCACCACTTTTGTCATTTTCTTGAAGTGTTGTCACTACTCGGTTGTTTCTCCAAATGTCATGGAAGGCATAGGTCAGCAACTTGTCATCCTCCTTGCAGCCACAACAAAGTGTGCGATGCAGCTCTTCTGCAAAGGTTCATTTCGTGAAAAAGTTAGTGGGTAGAGAAAGTGATGTGAGTGTAAGACATGCACAGATGCCCTTGGCACTTTCATTAACTGGAGATTTCTCTATTAAGGAGAGCCAGCCAGCCGGTCCGGTCCCGTCCGGTCCGGTCCGGTCCAACTGGATGTCGGTGTGGGTGGGTGGATACCTACCAGTGAAAGGCAAGGCAATTTCTGTCCCACCATCGCTCCAGTTTTCTGCACACCGCTAACCGGTAGTGCCAATCTCTGCTTATAGCTTGCACACATTCTTTCTACCTAAGTCATTGCCAGTCTGACCTACTACCGGGCTTTGGCCCCGATCGTTTGCAAAATATGTAGGTATTCCCACTTCAACAAATTTCTGCATCCCTGAGATTCTAGCACGAGTTCCACATAACGCTTTATAAAACCCTATCATTAAAAGCCTGATGTGTGCACTCACATCACTTTCCCTACCCACTCTTGTACCAAATATTCTGAAAATGCTTATTCTTTTATCTACTTCACATTAATCGAGATATATGTTTATAGAAGTTCACTTATTTTAGATTATAGGTACAATGTCAATAGGAGCATACAGTAGGCTTAAGCGACAGTTAAATGTTTAAGAGCTAGTCGCTATATGGAGGCTTTGACATTCAATTCTTTTGGCACATCCAACTGTAACAACGAATAACACTTCCCATTTCGGAGAAGTATAAGTATTGGCAAATACAAACAAATATCTAGGAAATGCTTCACCACACAAAAAATTGCATTTTTTGTGTAGTAAGATGCTATCTCTTATGGTTTATCAGTTATGCATTTCGTTTTTCATGAAAATATCATAAACACATGCTATTTTAATCAAAATCGTTAGTTTCAATATTCATAAAATAAAAAATTCCAGAAAGTGTTTCATATAAAGGGCATTCTGGAGTGGAGGGTTTATCTTGACGATCCGAAAATTTTCAAGAAACTCTCTAAATCCAAACTACCATTTACATGGAATCTCTTTGAAAATTTATTTTCTCATAAATCGCTCTAAAGTCTTTGACTCTACTACTGTACAAAACATATAGATGACAAATAAAGTGTATCTTGCATCTTTTGGGAATTGTCCTTGAAGGCCACTTCATTTAGAAGGGGTATTTTCTATAATCTTGTACACCAGGTAAAGTTGAAGAGATAGGTCAAAACGTACCCTACAGAAAATGTAGATCTCTTTAAAATACCTATACAATTTTTTCCCAATAATTTTTGTTTTGGATCAGCCATTTCCGAAATATTGTCAACCTACAGCTTCTAAGGACGTTTTGCTCAGAGTATGTAATTTTAAGGCCAGTATATAGCCACCAGTGTGTAAACATTTGAATATCGTTATTTCCTTTGTATCTATAATGAAATATGTAATGCGAATATTTATGCAACGCTTGTGGAGTTATCTTAAGCAAAACCTTTCCTTGTGCAATTTCAACTCCTAACATCTTTGTACACTTAATAATTTTAGATTATCTTTCCTTCGTTCTTTCCCTGATTGCCCTCCCCTTATGTAGGACTTACAAGCCAGTGCATAGGGTCAGGCGTCTGTCGGGGA
>CM060963.1:12239156-12301656 GCA_030765045.1 Tenodera sinensis
TATCTGGGGTGTGAACTTGCTTTTGACAATGATACAATAAAATGAGTAAATACCACGTAATATGGGGCACTAGAAGAAGAACTTCAAACACAAGGGTCAAAACCCAATTGAAATTCTATAAAGTTATAGCGGTACCGATTTTGTTGCATGCATGTAGCGAATCTTTGGCTGTAAAACAGAGTACACAAAAGGTCACAGGCTACAGAAACGAAATTTGTAAGAGCATTATTAGGGAATGCAAGATTAGATAAAATAATGAATGTAGAAATACGAGAAAAATTAAATATACGTATTTGTAATATAAGACAAAATGATAGAACATAGAAGAAACTGGAAAATAGATATACAGAGAATGGATAGCTCAAGGAAACCAAAATGAATGCTATGTTAGAGACCAACAGGCAGAAGAGATCCAAGGAGACCTAGACTAAGATGGAATGAGTCGGAACAGGCCGATTTAACATACATTATAAAACATAATCTTATTAAAACAATTATTTCACACGAATTAAGTAGGTAGTTTAGTCAAAATCTTCGTCTTGCATCTTTGAAAGACAGTGAATTTAAACAACAAGTGTGTATTGAACACCTTTTCTTTCTGTTCATAGACAGTCGCCTGCGGGTACACACACACACGCATACGCATACATACACAACAGGCCTTATTTCTAAAAATGCTATTTTTACTTTCTGTACTATACATAACATGTAGCGGAGCTATTGCATTCGACCCAAAATTTCGATGTCGATATTTCACCGAAAATATATGTTTTGAGGCCCCTAAATCCAAAGTGTATCTGTGAACAGTGTAACTCAAAAACGACAAGTCGGTTAAAACCAATGTTGGCATTTAAGTTGAGGATGCGACAAGAAAATTTTGAAGAAAATTCCTCCACCGTAAACTACGCTTTAAATGGATTTTTTTTTTCTCGAAAATATTGATTTTCTCAAAAATGGCCAACGATTTTGATTAAAATGCCATACGTTTACGACATTTTTATGGCAAATAAAATGTATATTTTTGAATTTTCTGACTATAGCCTATGTAGCTTACTCTCAATAACTTTTGCATAACTGGTAAACCGTAAGAGTTAGACCAAATCTTTCTGTACAAAATTGTTGATATCGTTAAAACACACAACTTATGAGCAAATGCTTTTCGGAGATATTCCTTGTTTGTGTGAGTTTTGGAATACTTAACGATATTTCAAAGCTTTAAAAGGTTTGACTATCGCTCAAAGCATACTGTTACCCATATTCCCCTTGTACCTACAAGGAAATCAACAGTAAGATAATTTCTGAAAATGTTCATCTCAACTAACATGAAGAAGATATAGCAATAAGAGTTTGCGACAATAAGTTATGGGTGCAACACATCAGGTTGTTTCCAGGGAGTCTCAAAACATGCATTTCCGGTGAAATCTGGGTGGAATACATTACGTCCCCTATATAATTAAGTATATGCGCAGCAGGCAAAGTAAAATCGAATATAGAATTTTCGGGTATAAAGCTTGATTTCCTGTACCTACTATACATAAGCGATATAGAAGCATGAAACCAACTTTCACATGAATAATTTGTGATTAAAGGAAAGTAAATTACAGTGGACAGAGAAAGTCGTGTGATACCGAGCAGAAAATGAAGACAGCGTAGGAAAACAAGGAAGTAATTGACACTACAAGTTGTTTTAATAAAGCCATTCACACGTCGTCAAATTAATCGATTATTGAATTAATAGCAGCTCCCAACCCGATATTACGTACACCACCGCAGAAAAAGTGTGTTGTAAGCACATAATCGGCAAATTTAGCAAACCGCAACGAGCACAATGATTACTGTAATAAACAGCGATTTATGTAAACAAACTATTGGTAGAAAGGTTCTAATTTCCCTGCTATTTATTTTGCAATCGGTTCAAGTGACTTACATAACGGTCGAGGTGAATTACCTTCACAGACACAATTCTGAAAATGTTCCAACGACGACTAGAAGAGGAACTGAGGTGATAGCCAAAGATGGGTCTCGATGAATATAACGTTGAAGTATGTCGTAGAGTTGTAGAAAACCACTTCGAAACGCAGATACAACATGCAATGGGTGAGAAGGTTACACTTGACGAGTGAGGTAAGGTCTGCTCTGTCTCCGACACTGCTGCGAACTTGTTACTGTAATACGAGGACATTGCATTCATTAGTGAAGAGTGACATTCCATCTACTTGCACGAGCACAACGAAAACCGAATAGGCACTTATTACTTGTAAACCGCATAAGTAGGTAGGTATTTAAAAATTCGGAGCAATAATAAAACATCTCTCGATAATGGTCCAAGCCACAAAACTAATTATCTTGACATAAACTCAGTACTTTAACGAGATTTTGTCCATTTCTTACGATTTATCAGTCATTCAGAATGAAGCGGACTTCACGGGTTATTCCCAAAATATTCAAGATAGATATACGCGATATATTAATGTAAAGTCCTTTTCATTCTGAATGACTTTTGCATAATTGGTAAAGACAAAATCTTCATGAAAAAAAAAAAAAAACGCAGATCTCGTTAAATCAAATAAAAAGAACATACGGATTAACCAATTGCGACACATTCTTTGTTTTGGTTTGAATTACTCGTGAAATGTGTTTAGGTACTTTTATACCCTTCTTTCCCATCTGTCACGTATATCGTAGGGTTGAGAAATCATTGCATTGCATTCCGCCCAAAAATTCGTTATAGATATTTTAGTGAGAATAAATGTTTTAGATTCATGTCCCTTACGGGTCAAGTGAGATGAGGGGATAGTAAGAGTGGTCGAATATGAGAAGAAATGATAGCAGAGGGCAGGGTCCATAACGCCTACATTTTGAAACTCCCGGGTGGCGGCTCCTATAAGCAACTCCATTCCCCCCTGCGGGCTTACATATCCCCGAGGAGGGAGAACCGGAACTCGGAGTCCTCTCCCGATCCGGAGGACGAGGATTTACAGAGAAAACTTCCTGCCATGCAGCACCGAAACTCCCGCCGACACTTAGAACCCTGAAACAGTCAATAAGGATGAACGATGAAGTGAAACCGAGGGACAGGACATTCGGGGGATATAATAACCTATCAATACGTGGAAACCCCTGAAAAAACCAAGATGTCAGGAAGTTCCGCCGCGGGAATCGAATCTATGACCTACCGAATGCGAGCCACAGACGCTACATATGACCCATACTGCTTGATAAGGTAAAGGACCCATATATGCCCCCCCTTCCTAATATGGCCACCCTGTGTAAACCCTCCAGCAAGTGGCGCACTCACAGAGTACTAACAAACTACAAGAGATGACGCTTGCTTTATTTGCAACACTCCTAAATATTGTGATTAATTTGTATGTAAAGCTGATTTTTTGTTACAAAACATATTTTACCTTGAAATATAACTATTATGAACCAGTTTTTTGTACCACAGAAGCCCGGGATTCTTTGCTTTGTCCTAGAACAGTTTACAACATAAAGTAAACATAACCTCAACAAACAAGCGCCGTATTAAAAGCAAGCCCTGCTCCTAATATGGCCCCCTTGGTGGTGATATTCCACGTAAAAATGGACTTATTTGCACTATTTGTTTGAAAAGCAGCTGTTAATATTAAAATATTAGGTGTTTAGATAAGTTACTCTCAGCTTTTTATATGTATTTCACGATAGGTACCATATTGGAATACTTTTGTCATTAATAAAGAAATGTCACTTTTTTGTTTCACCATTATTTGCAAACCTCTAAAATGAAGTTATCACAGTGACCCCATATCTAGTTGTAAGCCTACATAAGTGTATAATAAACTATGCATTGTTTTCCATGCGAGAGATTTATAAACAATAACAAAAAGGGGACCATATTTGGGGAGCGTTTCCCATAAGCTTGAGTAAATGTGAAGGTGTAGTGTAATGTAATGAGGTGGGAGTTGGGCCGTTGTTGCCGGTAGGTAACAGTTGACTTGATTACACACTGAAGCAACATTAGACAGGATTGGGTCCTTACCTTACACTACAGCCCAGCCGCAGTAATGAACTTGATGTGCTAACTGTAACAGACCTCTAAATAATTGTTAATTAAACGCCACGGTTTTATGGCAACACAACGCGATTGAAATGTAAACATTGAGGCGTCTAATGAGGTAAACGGTGGGTTGGTAACACGTACTTGCTACTCATCATCTTCCTTATGGACCAAACTGTCAGTCGGAGCCCAAGGTTCGAGCCCTTCTGCACTACGCCGCTGTCGGCCGAATATCATCACACATCTTTATATACTCCAACATCGTACATTTATACAAGCGTAGGAATTCAAAATCGCATAGCTTTCTCTACTCTGCTACAAATTATCACTAGATCATTCTTTTGTTTAGCCAGGGTCGCCAACTTTATCCCACAAATCGCTTATGCATTACAATCGATTAACATCAAAATGACACTCCAATTCAGGTTGTCAACTCTGTTTTTAACAACAGCTTTAATAATTAATGTATTTTCTACAAGAAAAGTTATTTATTAATGTTAAAAGTAAAGTGAGTTTTATTTCAGATTATAAACTTAATGGCAGTTACCAATAATTCAATATTGCAGACATTACATTAAACTGCAGTGCACATTACACCAAAAAACAGTAGTGCCAATCTACAGTGGAAATTACTGTAACAAAACCCCAGGGAAATAGGACATGATTTTCAGGCACATTTTAATAAAGCTGTAAATTAAAATGTATGACGTTATTATGCACAAAAGCATTTAACTTCCAGAAACCACATTTATACTGAAACCATTAACCAGTTAAGTGGATACATCTTGTTTCTTGGTTAAAGTAAGAATTCTTTGCATTATAATGCTAAATGAATTAAATGCTTTCCCCACAAAGAAGGCTGCATTCCACTTCAACGTGAAAGAAAAAAACTAACAAAACTGATAGGGAAACTATTAAGCGCCCATGTTTTCTTCACTGGAAGAATGCTTTCCTCACTATTTTATTCTCTTACCCATCATATTTGTACTCAGACTTTCAATCAAGTAAAATAGTCGCTTATCAAACTAAAATATTATTTCTAACCTCAAATATGACAGGATTAAAGTAAATAGAATCACTTCTGAACGCTCTAATGCTCTAGAACAATTCAAGACAAAACCACGTACACATGACCAATACAATGGCGTCCACAGATTAATATGGCGTCTAAACAGATTTTTGTTTTAAAATATGGCTTCTGTGGCAACATAACGGATGCAATAGTACCAACTACGGCTGGTTATATTTTACGAACAGTTGGCAGTACTAATGCAACCTGGAATCTCAACCAAATATAACCAGCCGTGCCATAATGGGGGGAAATGTCACAGGGGTATTCCTCTATACCGCGGAGCCAACTCACTCAGCTTTAGTTTTCATATGGTAAACAAATAAGCTGTTTTTGAACTTAATATCAGTGACTTATCGTACAAAAGCTTGGTTTAATGCTGTAGCAATATTTGGATTGCCTTTCATTTACCGCACGTGGAATGGCTTCACACTTTGGATGGAATCAGTGAATTCTTGTGTTCGTTTTTCTCGCCTAGTGCCATCCGTCTAGGATTGTGAAGCCGTTGGAAATCTCCCCTGCTACTTTGTCACCGTTCCCGGTACAATGTCACGCAACGTGTAGCTATTAATTTGCACATCTTGAGCTATGTATCTTCGCCTTTTCTCCTTCTTTTATTTAAACGTCCGATTTTGTTTTCTTTCCTTGCAACATTATTCTAGGCAAGCATTCCGCCAGCATTTTTGTATTTTCGTAAAGAGCTAACTCCCGTATGAAACAAATAATCAGGTCAGGATAGCAAAACAAGTACCAGGAGGAAATACAATAGCAGGAGAAATAAGAGAAACCTCTACACAGGATTTCCTGGTGAAGGGAGAGCAAATTATCAATTCATATCCTAAGGAAAATGCTAATGATGTTAGTTTAATTACTCAAAATAGTTTTATTTCTTTACTATATAGCTACTTACAGTAAGTGAGTATTGTATTCCACCTAAGAATTAGATACGAGGTTTTACCTGTAACACACTTTTTAAGACTCGCCCTCAAAAAAAAAAATATATATATACAAAAATGGCTGTGTTTGTGAACAGTACAATTCAAAAACGAAAACTTGATTAAATACCAAACTTGCTATCTAAGTTCAGCATCATCCAAGGTTTCGACACGAAGATTTTTGAGAAAATTGCCCATTTTTTGTAGTGTTTAACGTCCGCTTTTACTACGGCACCGCAGGCGGTGACACTGACGATACATGGAATGAAGATGGAGCGCCGGTGGAATGAGATGGCGGGCGGGGGAAACTGGAGAACCCGGAGGAAACCCGCTCCAGCACCGCTTTGTCCACACAAAATCCCCCATCCCAGACTAGCCATTAAAAGAAACACTTTTTCGAAAACGTTTGATTTTATCAAAACAGGCCTTAACAATTTTAATTAAAATATGTTTAAGATATCTTCATGACAAATAAAATGTATCTGAATTTTCTGGGAATGTCCTCAGAAGTCCTCTCCATGAATAGGTTTTGCACAACTGGTAGGCCGTAGGAGATAGACAAAATCTTACTGCACTCCTTAAAGCACACAATTTATCAAATACATTTTTTGTGGAGCTAACCGTTTCCGAGATAGTTGTTATTAATTTCAATTTTCGAATACTTACACTTTTCTCAACTGGTAAGTCGCTATTGGTATTTTTCTCTTTCCCTCCCCTCTCGTGGTCATACTAAGAGCATGGACTTTCAAAGCTATCACATAGCGAAATGTTCTTTAAACATTATACCTACGCTATACCTACGTGGTGTATCCTAGACTACTCCACTCATGTCAGATTATCACTTCTTGGTCGTGGCATTATCACTTGGTTACGTCACCTTCTCGTTTTCTTATGTTCCTCAACATCTGAAGAATCCACGTGCAGTAAGAACAATTAGTGGCCATTCAAAATGACAGACAAAAGATTTGTCGAGTATTCCAGTGAGTAGATTTATATTTTAATTGAAGAGACGAAATCAAACAACTGTAATTTTAAATACAGCAGACCTACCTTTAATTAATCGCCTACTAATGCAAATTCGCTCATTTATATTCATCATATGTCTAATTCCTCATTTCCCTGATCAAACGCTAAGACTGTTGTTATTCTCACAGCCTACTGGATTATTTGTAGTGCCAACTGTGACAATAAGTCTTAATTGAAATGTAAGAAGTTATTGTAAGTTGTCATCTTTTAAATCATTAATATGAATAATATTAAGGGGAGTTATGGGGTGAGTTTAGGAAATTCTACAATTTGTATGCTAGCAGTACCAAATTTTAACCACGTTAATATAGTGTTTAGATATGCAGCTGTACAAAATTTGAAGTATGTAAGTCAAATAGTTTATTAATTAAAAACTTTGAATTGATTATAAAGATACTCTGATTAAAAATGCTCCTTGCGTAACAATTTTTGAATGTTTGGCATGAAACTTGGTGATCTGATGCTTCATGCACTTGAAAGTCACAATTGCTCTGGATTTTGATTTTACACCAGTACTTTAGTATCTGGAAATTTTTAAATATGTCTATTTACAGATTTCAAGTTTTTTTTAACTTTCCATCGGCATTTGAATGTGAATATGTTCAATATTACTTGGCTGATATCAAAACCAGAGCAATTTTGGAGCCTTATATGAATAAGAACACATCCTGAAATTTTGAAAACAATCCCTTAAGAACTCTGTCGCAAGTAGTTTTTTAGTTGCGTGAAAATGCTGAGAAAAAAGAAAGTGAGAAAAACAGCATTAAACTTTTAAAACGTTCTAACCTCAAACGTTATAACGTTCCAGCATTGGTTTCACTTTCTGACCTTGTATTCTCTTCTGTGCTGAAAATGTCTGCAATTTATGGGCTCTCCTTGTGTGTATTTGTTTCCTGGCACTGCATTTTCTACTCTGAATACATGTAGCATTTCACTTTTGACAAATGCATATTGCTCCGACTGAAATGTTTTCATTCCTAAGACTATTCAACACCTGAATTGACTTTACACACCCCATATTAAACTCCATTACAGTTTTCAGTACTGCAAGTTCAAGTTTATTCCTAGACACACACTTATTTTGAACAGATAGCTCCACGCAACATTGTGAAGAGATTCATTCGAGTTCTGTGTCGTACCCTTGGCATAGCCTTCTAACAGCTGATCAGAACCAAGTCGCTGATCCGGAGGTTGAATTTTAGTTACCACTACTGGAAACAACTTGCAGGACATTTTCTTGTGATTTTGTGGATGCAGATTGAGGATAATTTACATGACTGAATTTCTGATCCGTCGATATGCAGTCTCGGTGGGTGCGTACGCCTAGCCACCAGCCGTTTAACCACTATGCACCACTATTTAAAAATGGCCGCCAGACCTTTAAAAATGGCGCTGGCATGAAAGTCATTGCACGTTTTAATAGACAAAACATTGAACAATTTTTCAACATAAAAATCTAAAAATCAACTTTTTTTTACCAAATGAGCCAAATCTCACCCCTAAGACCCCTTAAATAAATGAATTATTAATTATTTCACGGAATAGTCTAAGCAAATACCACTCGAGGTTTTCATATTTGGGATAATTCTTCTCACTCTTCACGCTCACAATATTATCGTCATATGAAACCCGAAAGTAGAATTACAAGTACAGAAATGAAGTATTTACGGAAATGTATAGGGAAAACAAGGAGAGACAGGATAAGAAACTGTCGAATAACAAATATCCAGAAATAAAACAGATGGAGACAAATGTCTTAAGATTCTTTGGACACATACTAAATACAAGTAGGATGGATGAGAGAAGGAAACCGAAACAGGTAGGTGTGGGAGGTCAGAGGGGAGGGAAGAAGAGGGAGAGGGTGACCAAGTACAGAGTGGAGCGACTATGTGGAGAAAATAGTGAAGAAGAAAGGAAAGGCTTTGAGGGAAGTGAAACTACTAACTAGGAATAGGACAAAATATAGGAAATGGATCATGACCAGCTGAGGAAACACAACCCTCAAAAGGGTATACGTGAGAGGAAAAGGAAAAGGAGGAGAAGAAGAAGAAGAAGAAGACCTCCTCTCGTGGTAGTACATATTACAATAAATTTATCTTGATTAACAAGAAGTAGACAAATTAAGCTTTCGTAAGAGTAGTTTCCAGAGCACTGAGTTGAGAAAGTCATGTGACTTGTGTTTTAACATCCAACAAGTTTGATTAACCTGTTTGTGTTTGAATTAGAGTTTCTCCGGTTGTGCCGTGGTGCGATATTTCGCGACCTATTGACACGCCACCCACGTGATTGCTGGAACGTATGGAATGTAAAGTCCGACTGGAGTCATTTTGGAAGCTCGCCATCACGCATGCTCGAATAGCGTTAATTGCAGGTCAGAACGCGGGGTTAAGCCAAAAATAACCACCAGGTGGGGGACTTTCCCCGCACCTGGAGAAAGTGCTAACCATATCCAGTTGTGGGTGAAGTGTTAACTCGATCTAATAAAAGACAATGTAACTCGCATGAGATATTGGTCCAGGATCTACCGCTTTCTACTCGGTGCTCACGCCGCCGATGTCACGATCTCCGTGGTGGCTTTCTACAGACAACTGAACCAACCTCCATCTAGCACAATCCAATCTTTTATCGCGAAATTAATACTCCAAGCAAAAACAAAGACAAAACAAGGTCGCAAACATATGAAAAACGAATCGAATCGAACATCTGTTGTGGAAATCGATTGAACCATCTGTGGAATTAGCCAAACGTCGCTATCGCCTTCCTCATTTCGTGTTGTGTAAACTAATGGATTTCAAAGGACTCAATAAAACTTTCGCTGACTTTCAATTCTTTGCTGAAGTAAAAGCAAGTGTCTTATGCAGAATACCGCTAGTTGACCGAAAACTTGAGCATTCTGCCCGTTGTCTGGAAGCTATTATCTATGGCGCAAACAGACGTTACTCTTACACGCGTTAAAATTCTAAAACTCTGATGTGTTGCACTCACATAAATTTCTCTACTCACTCTCGTACAAAATATTCTTATTGATCCTTATTCCTCTAGCTACTTTATGTTAATCGAGACAAATATTTGCAAAACCTATCTTATTACATATTTTCCTGTAGCTATAATTAAATATTTTAAGAGCTGGTCGTTATGTGATGGCTTTGAAGTTCCTTTCTCTTTGCATGGCCAAGAGATAAAAGGGTAAATAATATTTCTCATGTGAGAAACTATAAGTATTGGAAAATTCAAATAAATAACAAGGAATATTTCCGAAATGTTTCAAAAAATGTATTTAATATAAATTGTTTTATCTTTATCCATGTCTATTGAAGCCAGTTTTATAGTACCTAAAAATGCCCATTTAGGCGTTGGAGACTATTTTGGCCTATTTTACCCTAAATCAATTAAATCTTAATTTTCATTCATTTTAAACCAAAAGCTAATAACATTGTTGGGCTGAAAATAATCTAGAAAGACCATGGGATGTTCAGAGCAAGATAGAAATATGTTTGTGCACTTAACACTGGATAATATTGTCCAAGGAAGATTCACCTTCTCTCCTTTTGGCAATTGTGAAGGACACGTCTTTTGTTTAAGGGTTGCTGACCCAGATCATATCTAACAGTGCTCTGTGACCATCAGCTGCGAAGAACATTTTCCATTCACCAAGATACCACTTTGTTGGTTCAGTGCAAGTTTTCAGGATGAGTATAAAGAGACCAAAACATGCCTAAAATCACTACATCAAAATCTCTGCTTCGACGCTGGTTCAACGACCTGCCATGTTTTACTTTGGATGGAAAATTGTATTCTACTAATCTTGTAATAAAGAGGTATGAATGTACGATTTATTACTATTATTATTATTATTATTATTATTATTATTATTATTATTATTATTATTATTATTATTATTATTATTATTATTATTATTATTATTATTATTATTATTATTATTAGTATTATTATTATTATTAGTATTATTATTATTATTATTATTATTATTATTATTATTATTATTATTATTATCATCATCATCATCATCATCATCATCATCATTATTAATTTGTTCAATTGGGCGCAATTTTCATTCAAATTAGTGAATGCAGAATTTAAATAAATAAAACTGTGACCAACTGCGACGATTAGATGCTTCTTGGTCCTTTAAATTCGACCTAATAGGTTATTTTAAATGTTTAGAGCAGTGATACTTAATACATCTTCAAACAAAGGAAATCGTGGTGTAATTTTATTGATTTTGTATGCTTGAAATGTATGAATCATTCAATTTTAGTAAGATATTAATAAAATGTTCGAATGGCTTTGACAATGATTTTCAAAGTAGTTTTAGAGCCTGTTTTACACTTATAGAGCCTAAACAAGGTGTTGTAAGTGCCTAAAACTTAGGTTTTTAGCACCTAAAAATCCGCAGTCTAATTATTAGGCTACCATGGCGGGGGTTTGATTAATTATTCTTGAGTTCTAACTGAGGTAACAAACACAATCTCGTTATTTAGCAGTAAGTATCGATAGTTTAAACTGCGGTATTTTCTCAAGCTCCAGCTGCAGGGAATGGAAGATAATCCACAAGAAGAGTTAAATACCTACATGTGTTTAATTACTTGTGAAGCTACCTACAGATGACGAACTACGGGAGCCTGTTAGCGCAGACGGAAGATAAAAGAGAAACAAGCACAAAACAGAAAAGGAAAGAGGCCACGCACAGCACACACACACACAAAAAAAATGCAATAAACAGCCGAGTGTACACAAGCGAGTTATGTTTCCATCTCTGTCTAGCAGAGCTTAGAGAGATTACGTAAGAGAGAGACAGAGAGAGAGGTGCAGCTGCTCTTAATAAAACGATTACTTTCAATTTGGTTAAAACATAGCAACGGTAGTAGTTTGTGGGCGGTAACCGACCAAGTGTAAACGGTGTGCTAAATGTGTACACTCGGCCAATTTAATATAGCAGCTAAATGTGTACAGCCGGCCAATTTAATATAGCAGCAGCTAAATGTGTACAGTCGGCCAATTTAATATAGCAGCTAAATGTGTACACTCGGCCAATTTAATATAGCAGCTAAATGTGTACAGCCGGCCAATTTAATATAGCAGCAGCTAAATGTGTACAGTCGGCCAATTTAATATAGCAGCTAAATGTGTACAGTCGGCCAATTTAATATAGCAGCTAAATGTGTACAGCCGGCCAATTTAATATAGCAGCAGCTAAATGTGTACAGTCGGCCAATTTAATATAGCAGCTAAATGTGTACAGTCGGCCAATTTAATATAGCAGCTAAATGTGTACAGTCGGCCAATTTAATATAGCAGCTAAATGTGTACAGTCGGCCAATTTAATATAGCAGCAGCTAAATGTGTACAGTCGGCCAATTTAATATAGCAGCTAAATGTGTACAGCCGGCCAATTTAATATAGCAGCAGCTAAATGTGTACAGTCGGCCAATTTAATATAGCAGCTAAATGTGTACAGTCGGCCAATTTAATATAGCAGCTAAATGTGTACACTCGGCCAATTTAATATAGCAGCAACTAAATGTGTACAGTCGGCCAATTTAATATAGTAGCAGCTAAATGTGTACACTCGGCCAATTTAATATAGCAGCTAAATGTGTACAGTCGGCCAATTTAATATAGCAGCTAAATGTGTACAGTCGGCCAATTTAATATAGCAGCAGCTAAATGTGTACAGTCGGCCAATTTAATATAGCAGCTAAATGTGTACAGCCGGCCAATTTAATATAGCAGCAGCTAAATGTGTACAGTCGGCCAATTTAATATAGCAGCTAAATGTGTACAGTCGGCCAATTTAATATAGCAGCTAAATGTGTACACTCGGCCAATTTAATATAGCAGCAACTAAATGTGTACAGTCGGCCAATTTAATATACCAGCGGCTAAATGTGTACACTCGGCCAATTTAATATAGCAGCTAAATGTGTACACTCGGCCAATTTAATATAGCAGCAACTAAATGTGTACAGTCGGCCAATTTAATATACCAGCGGCTAAATGTGTACACTCGGCCAATTTAATATAGCAGCTAAATGTGTACACTCGGCCAATTTAATATAGCAGCTAAATGTGTACACTCGGCCAATTTAATATAGCAGCTAAATGTGTACACTCGGCCAATTTAATATAGCAGCTAAATGTGTACACTCGGCCAATTTAATATAGCAGCTAAATGTGTACAGCCGGCCAATTTAATATAGCAGCTAAATGTGTACACTCGGCCAATTTAATATAGCAGCTAAATGTGTACAGTCGGCCAATTTAATATAGCAGCTAAATGTGTACACTCGGCCAATTTAATATAGCAGCAACTAAATGTGTACAGTCGGCCAATTTAATATAGCAGCAGCTAAATGTGTACACTCGGCCAATTTAATATAGCAGCTAAATGTGTACACTCGGCCAATTTAATATAGCAGCTAAATGTGTACAGTCGGCCAATTTAATATAGCAGCTAAATGTGTACACTCGGCCAATTTAATATAGCAGCTAAATGTGTACACTCGGCCAATTTAATATAGCAGCTAAATGTGTACAGTCGGCCAATTTAATATAGCAGCTAAATGTGTACACTCGGCCAATTTAATATAGCAGCTAAATGTGTACACTCGGCCAATTTAATATAGCAGCAACTAAATGTGTACACTCGGCCAATTTAATATAGCAGCTAAATGTGTACACTCGGCCAATTTAATATAGCAGCTAAATGTGTACAGTCGGCCAATTTAATATAGTAGCAGCTAAATGTGTACACTCGGCCAATTTAATATAGCAGCTAAATGTGTACAGCCGGCCAATTTAATATAGCAGCTAAATGTGTACAGTCGGCCAATTTAATATAGCAGCTAAATGTGTACACTCGGCCAATTTAATATAGCAGCAACTAAATGTGTACAGTCGGCCAATTTAATATAGCAGCAGCTAAATGTGTACACTCGGCCAATTTAATATAGCAGCTAAATGTGTACACTCGGCCAATTTAATATAGCAGCTAAATGTGTACACTCGGCCAATTTAATATAGCAGCTAAATGTGTACACTCGGCCAATTTAATATAGCAGCTAAATGTGTACACTCGGCCAATTTAATATAGCAGCAACTAAATGTGTACAGCCGGCCAATTTAATATAGCAGCTAAATGTGTACACTCGGCCAATTTAATATAGCAGCTAAATGTGTACACTCGGCCAATTTAATATAGCAGCAACTAAATGTGTACAGCCGGCCAATTTAATATAGTAGCAGCTAAATGTGTACACTCGGCCAATTTAATATAGCAGCTAAATGTGTACACTCGGCCAATTTAATATAGCAGCTAAATGTGTACAGTCGGCCAATTTAATATAGCAGCTAAATGTGTACAGCCGGCCAATTTAATATAGCAGCTAAATGTGTACAGCCGGCCAATTTAATATAGCAGCTAAATGTGTACAGTCGGCCAATTTAATATAGCAGCTAAATGTGTACACTCGGCCAATTTAATATAGCAGCTAAATGTGTACACTCGGCCAATTTAATATAGCAGCTAAATGTGTACACTCGGCCAATTTAATATAGCAGCAACTAAATGTGTACAGCCGGCCAATTTAATATAGCAGCAGCTAAATGTGTACACTCGGCCAATTTAATATAGCAGCTAAATGTGTACAGCCGGCCAATTTAATATAGCAGCTAAATGTGTACACTCGGCCAATTTAATATAGCAGCTAAATGTGTACACTCGGCCAATTTAATATAGCAGCTAAATGTGTACACTCGGCCAATTTAATATAGCAGCAACTAAATGTGTACAGCCGGCCAATTTAATATAGCAGCAGCTAAATGTGTACACTCGGCCAATTTAATATAGCAGCTAAATGTGTACAGCCGGCCAATTTAATATAGCAGCTAAATGTGTACACTCGGCCAATTTAATATAGCAGCTAAATGTGTACAGCCGGCCAATTTAATATAGCAGCTAAATGTGTACAGTCGGCCAATTTAATATAGCAGCTAAATGTGTACACTCGGCCAATTTAATATAGCAGCAACTAAATGTGTACAGTCGGCCAATTTAATATAGCAGCTAAATGTGTACACTCGGCCAATTTAATATAGCAGCTAAATGTGTACACTCGGCCAATTTAATATAGCAGCTAAATGTGTACAGTCGGCCAATTTAATATAGCAGCAACTAAATGTGTACAGTCGGCCAATTTAATATAGCAGCAACTAAATGTGTACAGTCGGCCAATTTAATATAGCAGCAACTAAATGTGTACAGTCGGCCAATTTAATATAGCAGCAACTAAATGTGTACAGTCGGCCAATTTAATATAGCAGCAACTAAATGTGTACAGTCGGCCAATTTAATATAGCAGCAACTAAATGTGTACAGTCGGCCAATTTAATATAGCAGCTAAATGTGTACAGTCGGCCAATTTAATATAGCAGCAACTAAATGTGTACAGTCGGCCAATTTAATATAGCAGCTAAATGTGTACACTCGGCCAATTTAATATAGCAGCTAAATGTGTACACTCGGCCAATTTAATATAGCAGCAACTAAATGTGTACAGCCGGCCAATTTAATATAGCAGCTAAATGTGTACAGTCGGCCAATTTAATATAGCAGCTAAATGTGTACAGTCGGCCAATTTAATATAGCAGCAACTAAATGTGTACAGTCGGCCAATTTAATATAGCAGCTAAATGTGTACACTCGGCCAATTTAATATAGCAGCAACTAAATGTGTACAGCCGGCCAATTTAATATAGCAGCAGCTAAATGTGTACACTCGGCCAATTTAATATAGCAGCTAAATGTGTACAGCCGGCCAATTTAATATAGTAGCAGCTAAATGTGTACACTCGGCCAATTTAATATAGCAGCTAAATGTGTACAGCCGGCCAATTTAATATAGCAGCTAAATGTGTACAGTCGGCCAATTTAATATAGCAGCTAAATGTGTACACTCGGCCAATTTAATATAGCAGCTAAATGTGTACAGTCGGCCAATTTAATATAGCAGCTAAATGTGTACAGTCGGCCAATTTAATATAGCAGCTAAATGTGTACAGTCGGCCAATTTAATATACCAGCAGCTAAATGTGTACACTCGGCCAATTTAATATAGCAGCAGCTAAATGTGTACAGCCGGCCAATTTAATATAGCAGCTAAATGTGTACACTCGGCCAATTTAATATAGCAGCTAAATGTGTACAGTCGGCCAATTTAATATAGCAGCTAAATGTGTACACTCGGCCAATTTAATATAGCAGCTAAATGTGTACAGTCGGCCAATTTAATATAGCAGCTAAATGTGTACACTCGGCCAATTTAATATAGCAGCTAAATGTGTACAGTCGGCCAATTTAATATAGCAGCTAAATGTGTACACTCGGCCAATTTAATATAGCAGCTAAATGTGTACACTCGGCCAATTTAATATAGCAGCTAAATGTGTACACTCGGCCAATTTAGTATAGCAGCTAAATGTGTACACTCGGCCAATTTAGTATAGCAGCTAAATGTGTACAGCCGGCCAATTTAATATAGCAGCTAAATGTGTACAGCCGGCCAATTTAATATAGCAGCTAAATGTGTACACTCGGCCAATTTAGTATAGCAGCTAAATGTGTACACTCGGCCAATTTAATATAGCAGCTAAATGTGTACAGTCGGCCAATTTAATATAGCAGCTAAATGTGTACACTCGGCCAATTTAATATAGCAGCTAAATGTGTACAGTCGGCCAATTTAATATAGCAGCTAAATGTGTACACTCGGCCAATTTAGTATAGCAGCTAAATGTGTACAGCCGGCCAATTTAATATAGCAGCTAAATGTGTACAGTCGGCCAATTTAATATAGCAGCTAAATGTGTACACTCGGCCAATTTAATATAGCAGCTAAATGTGTACAGTCGGCCAATTTAATATAGCAGCTAAATGTGTACAGTCGGCCAATTTAATATAGCAGCTAAATGTGTACAGCCGGCCAATTTAATATAGCAGCAACTAAATGTGTACACTCGCCCAATTTAATATAGCAATATTCTTAGATGAGCTAATGTACACTCCACCAACAGTATTGCAGCACTCTTGCTGTGAAACATTGGACCAAGTTAATATACGTACGTACGTTTCATTGTTTCGGAAGAGCGGTTTATGTGCTACGGGAAAGATGTGCAATCACTGCAAGCGATAGCTAGAACCAGCTCTCGATCAAAGACAAATCGTGAATGCAATAGACAAGTAGAGAAAGCTACTGCACATGGTCATGGCTTACCTACCTCATGTATTATTTACTGTAATCGCTTATCATCAAAGCTACTTACTGTTGGATCAAAAGCTCCTTCTTGAAGTTTAATTAAAACGCACATATCCGAGCTTTCCTGAAATCCACGCAGAGCAATTCTGGAAAATCGACATATGTACCTCAAAAACGAGAAATACCACTTTCAATGAAGGCAGTTCTCTGTTGTGTGAGTTATTATGGATCTATGGCTGCATGGTTTTATAAACATATCGCTATTGGCTCAAGTCTTCCGCATATGAAAAAATTTGTTTTACTTAAACGAGTACTACTTTCGAAAATAATGAGCCGCCGCAAGATTCTAAATTGCCGACACAAAGCTCTGCGTATGTTCATCATTGTAACCACAGACAAGGCCTCTAAGAGCTGAAGTAGAGTAACTTCTGGCAAGCAAATGATGGCTACATACGTACATGGCGGTTGTAGCGAGTAGTACAGGCATGGGCACTCCACCTGCCGTCCCTTTCAGTGGCGAGTATGGCTGTTTCATGAAGAGAGGTACAGAGACTTTGTTATAAGTTACAAAAACAGGAAAGTTTGCTGTTTAATATGGGGATTTCAATTTGCAAATATAAAGTGTTACAATATCAAACGCCATTTTGATCAGAAGCATAAATCAAACTTAATGAATATCCGTAGTTGTAAACCTATAAAAGGGATGATATGATTCCTCTTTTTGGTGATTTAGTTTCTTATTAGTTTATTGAATATAAAATATTGTATTTCATGTTTCAAAGTTTGAACATAACATTAAGTTTAAAACCAAAGAATTTATTATCTTGATCAAATAGTTTTAAAACATTTTAAGGCTAAATAGCAATGGAACTTTACTGCTTTATTTACTGTGAAAGAGAAACAATTTAGTATGTTAATCATAAGGTAGTGTAAGGATATCACGTGCATAAGATAAAGGAAGATTATATAAGTTGCCTAACCACAGTAACAATTATGTTTAATATAAACAAGAGTAGTCAGCAACAGTGTAGAAATTATTACTACCGCGCAGGTGGAACGAACCCACCACTGCACGTGTTGTATCCAAACAACCTTTGTCACTCGGCAAGAGAATGTGGGGTGAGTGAGGCAAGTTCAATCGCTACCTCTGCTCTCGTGCCCATGCCTGGAATAGTAGGAACAGTGTAGATAGGTGACACAGTAACCGTAAGCCAACGCTTCAGGATGGAATGCAGGCGCAGGAACTATATACATTTTTTAAAATCGTTTAATGAAATCTTAGAACCTTAATGTTTTTAGTTGAAGTCCAACTTTGCCACCTGCACATGCAACATAATGTCAATAAAAGACAGCAGATGTGCTAAATGCATAGCCTGGGCTTGCCGGAGACGCACTTTTTCACAGCTTTGTGAACTCTATGTCCCTAGACTGAGGGCAGTTGTCCATGTTGGTTGCAGTGAGGGACAGTCCTCCAACAGCAAGAGCACTTCCTACTGTCGCGCCTCTATGTCCAAGGACCGGTTCATTACTTTTGATTCTTAGTGTACATATGTATAACAACTATGAGTCCGCAGTATTACTGCGTTAAAGAGATAAAAGAAAGCTGCATAAAGAAGTAACATTTTGGTGAGATGTTTAGTGACAGAGCTAGGGAGCTCGTAAGACATCACACACGTATAATACTAAGACAGAAGATGAAATGTGGATGACGACATTGGAGGAATTCTAACACACTTTCTTCCATGAGGAAAAAGCTCCAGGATTTGAACGTTTGCCTTTCTATAAAATCTCAAGGAAGAAGTGGATGAAGACTGTTAACCTTGTAACATATCTGGAGTACGTAGGTGCATAGTGCCGCAGGCATAGAGGTAGCAATCCTCTGGAAATTACTGGGGGCCGTGGAAACTTCAGTAAGCTTTCATTACTGCGTGCGTGCAACAGGTAGATGGGTGCCTTACTTCCCTGCACTCCGCCTCAAGCACAGATCTAGTAGCCTACAGCTGATTCAGTGGCGGCTCTACACTCCGCCTCGAGCACAGATCTAGTAGCCTACAGCTGATTCAGTGGCGGCTCTACACTCCGCCTCAAGCACAGATCTAGTAGCCTACAGCTGATTCAGTGGCGGCTCATCAGCTCTTTACACTCCGCCTCGAGCACAGATCTAGTAGCCTACAGCTGATTCAGTGGCGGCTCTACACTCCGCCTCGAGCACAGGTCAAGTAGCCTACAGCTGATTCAGTGGCGGCTCTACACTCCGCCTCGAGCACAGGTCTAGTAGCCTACAGCTGATTCAGTGGCGGCTCTACACTCCGCCTCGAGCACAGATCTAGTAGCCTACAGCTGATTCAGTGGCGGCTCTACACTCCGCCTCGAGCACAGATCTAGTAGCCTACAGCTGATTCAGTGGCGGCTCTACACTCCGCCTCGAGCACAGGTCTAGTAGCCTACAGCTGATTCAGTGGCGGCTCTACACTCCGCCTCGAGCACAGGTCTAGTAGCCTACAGCTGATTCAGTGGCGGCTCTACACTCCGCCTCGAGCACAGATCTAGTAGCCTACAGCTGATTCAGTGGCGGCTCTACACTCCGCCTCGAGCACAGATCTAGTAGCCTACAGCTGATTCAGTGGCGGCTCTACACTCCGCCTCGAGCACAGATCTAGTAGCCTACAGCTGATTCAGTGGCGGCTCTACACTCCGCCTCGAGCACAGATCTAGTAGCCTACAGCTGATTCAGTGGCGGCTCTACACTCCGCCTCGAGCACAGATCTAGTAGCCTACAGCTGATTCAGTGGCGGCTCTACACTCCGCCTCAAGCACAGATCAAGTAGCCCACAGCTGATTCAGTGGCGGCTCTACACTCCGCCTCGAGCACAGATCTAGTAGCCTACAGCTGATTCAGTGGCGGCTCTACACTCCGCCTCGAGCACAGATCTAGTAGCCTACAGCTGATTCAGTGGCGGCTCTACACTCCGCCTCGAGCACAGGTCAAGTAGCCCACAGCTGATTCAGTGGCGGCTCTACACTCCGCCTCGAGCACAGATCTAGTAGCCTACAGCTCATTCAGTGGCGGCTCATCAGCTCTTTACACTCCGCCTCGAGCACAGATTTAGTAGCCTACAGCTGATTCAGTGGCGGCTCTACACTCCGCCTCGAGCACAGATCAAGTAGCCCACAGCTGATTCAGTGGCGGCTCTACACTCCGCCTCGAGCACAGATCTAGTAGCCTACAGCTGATTCAGTGGCGGCTCTACACTCCGCCTCGAGCACAGATCTAGTAGCCTACAGCTGATTCAGTGGCGGCTCTACACTCCGCCTCGAGCACAGGTCAAGTAGCCCACAGCTGATTCAGTGGCGGCTCTACACTCCGCCTCGAGCACAGATCTAGTAGCCTACAGCTGATTAAGTGGCGGCTCATCAGCTCTTTACACTCCGCCTCGAGCACAGATCTAGTAGCCTACAGCTGATTCAGTGGCGGCTCATCAGCTCTTTACACTCCGCCTCGAGCACAGATCTAGTAGCCTACAGCTGATTCAGTGGCGGCTCATCAGCTCTTTACACTCCGCCTCGAGCACAGATCTAGTAGCCTACAGCTGATTCAGTGGCGGCTCTACACTCCGCCTCGAGCACAGATCAAGTAGCCCACAGCTGATTCAGTGGCGGCTCTACACTCCGCCTCGAGCACAGATCTAGTAGCCTACAGCTGATTCAGTGGCGGCTCTACACTCCGCCTCGAGCACAGATCTAGTAGCCTACAGCTGATTCAGTGGCGGCTCTACACTCCGCCTCGAGCACAGGTCAAGTAGCCCACAGCTGATTCAGTGGCGGCTCTACACTCCGCCTCGAGCACAGATCTAGTAGCCTACAGCTGATTCAGTGGCGGCTCATCAGCTCTTTACACTCCGCCTCGAGCACAGATCTAGTAGCCTACAGCTGATTCAGTGGCGGCTCATCAGCTCTTTACACTCCGCCTCGAGCACAGGTCTAGTAGCCTACAGCTGATTCAGTGGCGGCTCTACACTCCGCCTCGAGCACAGGCCTAGTAGCCTACAGCTGATTCAGTGGCGGCTCTACACTCCGCCTCGAGCACAGGTCTAGTAGCCTACAGCTGATTCAGTGGCGGCTCTACACTCCGCCTCGAGCACAGATCTAGTAGCCTAGAGCTGATTCAGTGGCGGCTCCACACACCGCCTCGAGCACAGGTCTAGTAGCCCACAGCTGATTCAGTGGCGGCTCTACACTCCGCCTCGAGCACAGGTCTAGTAGCCTACAGCTGATTCAGTGGCGGCTCATCAGCTCTTTACACTCCGCCTCAAGCACAGATCTAGTAGCCCACAGCTGATTCAGTGGCGGCTCATCAGCTCTTTACACTCCGCCTCGTGCACAGATCTAGTAGCCTACAGCTGATTCAGTGGCGGCTCATCAACTCTTTACACTCCGCCTCGAGCACAGATCTAGTAGCCTACAGCTGATTCAGTGGCGGCTCATCAGCTCTTTACACTCCGCCTCGAGCACAGATCTAGTAGCCTACAGCTGATTCAGTGGCGGCTCATCAGCTCTTTACACTCCGCCTCGAGCACAGGTCTAGTAGCCTACAGCTGATTCAGTGGCGGCTCATCAGCTCTTTACACTCCGCCTCGAGCACAGATGTAGTAGCCTATAGCTGATTCAGTGGGGGCTCTACACTCCGCCTCGAGCACAGATCTAGTAGCCTACAGCTGATTCAGTAGCGGCTCATCAACTCTTTACACTCCGCCTCGAGCACAGGTCTAGTAGCCTACAGCTGATTCAGTGGCGGCTCATCAGCACTTTACATTCCGCCTCGAGCACACATCTAGTAGCCTACAGCTGATTCAGTGACGGCTCATAAACTCTTTACACTCCACCTCGAGCACAGGTCTAGTAGCCTACAGCTGATTCAGTGGCGGCTCATCAGCACTTTACACTCCGCCTCGAGCACAGATCTAGTAGCCTACAGCTGATTCAGTGGCGGCTCATCAGCTCTTTACACTCCGCCTCGAGCACAGGTCTAGTAGCCTACAGCTGATTCAGGCGGCTCATCAGCTCTTTACACTCCGCCTCGAGCACAGATCTAGTAGCCTACAGCTGATTAAGTGGCGGCTCATCAGCTCTTTACACTCCGCCTCGAGCACAGGTCTAGTAGCCTACAGCTGATTCAGTGGCGGCTCATCAGCTCTTTACACTCCGCCTCGAGCACAGATCTAGTAGCCTACAGCTGATTCAGTGGCGGCTCATCAGCTCTTTACACTGCGCCTCGAGCACAGGTCTAGTAGCCTACAGCTGATTCAGTGGCGACTCATCAGCTCTTTACACTCCGCCTCGAGCACAGATCTAGTAGCCTACAGCTGATTCAGTGGCGGCTCATCAGCTCTTTACACTCCGCCTCGAGCACAGGTCTAGTAGCCTACAGCTGATTCAGTGGCGGCTCATCAGCTCTTTACACTCCGCCTCGAGCACAGATCTAGTAGCCTACAGCTGATTCAGTGGCGGCTCATCAGCTCTTTACACTGCGCCTCGAGCACAGGTCTAGTAGCCTACAGCTGATTCAGTGGCGGCTCATCAGCTCTTTACATTTCTGCTCGAGCACAGGTCTAGATGTGATCTAGTAGTCTACAGATGATTCAGTGGCGGCTCATCAGCTCTTTATACTTCTCGATAACATGACTAGAGGTGACCTAGTAGCCTACAGCTGATTCAGTGGCGGCTCATCAGTTCCTTACACTTCTCTCGAACACAGGACTAGATGTGACCTAGAAGTCTACAGATGATTCAGTGGCGGCTCATCAGCTCTTTATACTTCTCGATGACAGGACTAGATGTGATCTAGTAGTCTACAGCTCATTCAGTGGCGGCTCATCAGCTCTTTACCTTCTCCTCGAGAACAGGTCTGAGTGTGATCTAGTACTCAATAGCCGATACAGTGGCGGTTCATAAGCTCCTTACTCTTCTACTCGAGCACAGGTCTAGGTGTAATTTAATAGTCCACAGCTGATTAAGTGACGGCTCATCACCTCCTTATACTCCGCCTCGAGCACAGGCGTAGATGTAATTTAGTAGCCCACAGTTGGTTCAGTGGAGGCTCATCCTATTTTTATAATCCCTCTCGAGCACAAGCGTATGTCAGATCTAGTAGTATACGTTGTGCCAGTGGCGACCTACCAAGATCCAATATATTGAAGATTGGGAGTGCAGTATACTCATTTGTAAACGACAGAGGGTGGAGAAAGACATGTGAATGTGACATATAAAGGTCCAACATGGTGAAGAATGGGAGTTTGTAAACGACAGAGGGCCGAGAATGACATATGAATGTGACATATCCAATATGGTGAATATTGGGAGTGCAGTATATTCATTTGTAAACGATAGAGGGTGGAGAAAGACATGTGAATGCGACATACCCAATATGGTGAAGATTGGGAGTGCAGTATGCCCATTTGTAAACGACAGAGGGTGGAGAAAGACATGTGAATGTGACATATAAAGATCCAATATGGTGAAGAATGGTGGGAGTTTGTATACCCATTTGTAAACGACAGAGGGCCGAGAAAGACATGTGAATGTGACATATAAAGATCCAATATGGCAAAGAATGGGAGTTTGTATACCCATTTGTAAACGACAGAGGGCCGAGAAAGACATGTGAATGTGACATATAAAGATCCAATATGGAGTGCAGTGAAGGTCAAGTCGCTGCATGATGCAGTATGGAAAACATTTCCGTGTCAATGAAACGAACCTTGACACGACACACGAGACACAAGCAATTAACGGCAGGCAGTCCACGCCCTGCAAATTTAGATTCATTGCCTCATTAGCTTGCACAGCTTTCCTGCAGTGTTGACCCGTGAAATGGAGGGTTATTGTTCTCATTTACTTCACTGTTTACATACATCTATGCCAACCAACTCATGACATTAAACAAATAAATGAAATCTTTTCATTCCGTATCACTTACCTATAGTAGACACACAAAGTACTGTACTGCACACAATGTTTTGAATAAAAAATCACTTTCCCTCTAATAATGTATAAGTATGGTCAGGGAACTTTGGGACACCTCGCAACTCGGCCCAAAGTGGAGTTTTTATGTTCATCACCTTAGGAGGAACTGATGAAGTGAAGGAAGGAGGCTTTAGGCCGCGGACATGCGCAGAGATCCCTAACGAGGGCTACTCAAAGACGGCTTCCCTCTGGCGTAACCAGAAATAACTCGGCCGAATATTGAAGAACTGCTTCTAGGACGAAGCATTTTAATGTGATATTGATGAACATCGAGTATTGGCAGAACTGCTTCTTGGGCGTATCTGTCAGGGCCAAGAAGTGCTTTCCAATTGTGCGACAACGATCGACACTGCTCAGCACCTAAGCCCACCGAAAACATGTTAGTAGAAGTCTAATGATAGAAGATGAGAGAAAGGAGAAGGGAAACCATCTTAGCATTTGCCTCGCCAATCAGGTAAAAACCTGGAAGAACCCATGATGGGAATGGCCAGCCCAAACAATTGAACGCAGGACCTCCCGAATGCGAGCCTCGTACGTCAGTGATCGCTCTGTTACAGGTAGTAAGGCAATGAAGCGAGTCGATTGTCAACACCGTCTTCATCCAAATGGAACACAAAACACTGGCGGTGAATCTAACTAACCAAGAAGGCATTTTAAATATGTGAGAAAAAGTTTGAGGTCTATGTTCTGTTCTGAGAGTTTCTCATGGCTTAAAGAACTGTAGGAAAGGAGTTATAATGTGGAAATGAAGCGCTTCCGGAACCCATGTGTCTGTATGTAACATATAGATGGTGTCTCATATGTAATGCCGGTTTTCAAGCAAAGCTTTATTTCAAATGTGTTGTTAAAGGAAATGATTCTAACCTTCAAAGTAAAGACTATTAGATTCTATAGTCCTGAGCCATCTTTCAGCGAGTTTGCTATCACTTAATAGCACCAATTTCTGCTTTTTGATGCGAAGAGTTCCTTGATACACATTTCAACTGCTTCAATGTTTTCAAAATTTCTCCCACGTTGGAAATAGGCCATGGATCTAAAAAGATTGACGACGCAAGAACAGGGCTATACGCTGGAGGTGGTAACAGTTCGATTTCTTTCAATTCCTGAATGCCCTCCACTGTTCTTTGAGCCGTATGAGGCTTCAGACTGACCTGCTGTAGAAGAACGCTGTATCCATTGATTATAGCCAGATACCTCTGCCTCAAAATTTGATCTCGCTCCAGTTGTTGGGAATAAAGATCTGCATTGATTGCACAGCCATTTGGAACCAATTTCCAAAGAATCACACTTTCAAAATTCCACCAGACACATATCATTAATCAGGCTGAACCAAGTTTGCATGCTGATGAGTACCGAGTCACTGTTTCGAGGTGTCAGGGTTGCGGTAATAGGTATAACCACTTTAAATCACATGTGATAGTTCTCCTCATAAACCTATCATCCATCCATCTATCATCAGCGACAGATATCCAATCTATGTTCAGTTTGATCAAGTGTCAATTCATGTGGTACAAATTTACAACTTCTGAGCGATTTTTAAATGTCTTATATCTTTTGAGGCACTAAGTTCTTCTAACAAGTGCTTATCTGTGAATTTTTTCCAAAAAGTTTGCGTGTATTCTGAAATATACCCTAACTTAGATCATATATTTATTAATAAATTAAAAATTTGCTTACACAAACCACAATTAATCGTTCTGATGTTAGAAAATCAGTTGTTGAAGTTAGAGAAAAAATTCAACGATGCAAGAACTTAAAAATGTCAAACAAACAATACGGAATACCACCTCGGAAATTGCTCAGTTTCAAAAGGAAAGGCTTAATTCTGCCATTTATTTCTTAGAAGAAACCCGCTGGAAAACATTAAGAGTAAAATAGAAATAGTGTCTGTTGGGATCACATTAAATTTTGATGAGACAAGCAGTGTCAAGACTTTTGTTTGTGCTTACTTTTCCACTATTTTCTTGAAATTACTCTGAGAGTACGGAAACTTGACCGGTAGTATAGGGGTGAGAAATATACAAGCCCTAAAAGCTTGGGGATATTGTATTGTTATATCCTCAATAATCCATGACAGCATTTACCTACCCGCCTGAGAAAACTACGAAGAAAGCCAAGGTCATATTGTTCGATCCAAAAGAAATGGAATCCGTGACCTCCCGAAAGTTAGACTCAGTTTCCTTTTATTGCAGCGAGCGGCGTTATTACACGCAAAGTGTTAATGTGAATCATATTGACTAATGAAGTGAGGCCGGAAATAGAGGCACACTGTTACATATGGTTGCAGAGATCGTCCTTGAAAGAACGCTGGACGGCAACGTCCGCCTGGCGGTCGCTCGCTCGGTCGCTCGGTCTCTTCTCTCGCTCGGCACGCTTGAAAGCTTCCAGTAATGGGAAAGTTTCTAACAGGCGATCGAACCCGCGATCTATTCATTTGTGGCACACCGCAAAGGCCGGCCGGACAACTATTTAAAAACGGAACACGTACCGACCAGCAAATTGTTTACATGTTCTTCTTAGCCATATTGTTTATGACTGTCTTTAAATGTACCTAGGTAGTCTGCAACTCTACATAGACAGGTACCGTACAACTACGAGCAAAAACATCTTATGTAGGTATGTATGCCTTCTATCCAGGGCCGTGGAAGTAAGGAAAACTTTGCTTCCGCTTTAACTGTTGGTACTGCATTCATTTACATATATCACTCACAGGAGACACTTTTGTAAGTAGTTTTCTGGATCTCCAACAGAGGGCATGCAGTGCTGATGTCGATATTTATGCACACTGTGGTACCTCTTTTTACTTTCTCTACTGGTAAGTAGGGAAAGTATTGTATTCCATCCAAAAATTCGATGTCGAGATTTCACCGGAAATACATGTTTTGAAACCCCCTGAATAAAAAAAAAAGCATTCTTACAAAAAGGTCCGCGCACGCGCGCGTGTGTCAGTTTGTGGACAGCATAACTCATAAACGAAAAGTCGGTTAAAAACTAAAGTTGGCATTTAAGTTTAAGGGGAGTTAGGAGTGAGTTTAGGAAATTCTACAATTTGTATGCCAGCATTACCAAATTTTAACCACGTTACTATAGTGTATAGATATGCAGCTGTACAAAATTTGAAGTATGTAAGTCAAATAGTTTATTAATTAAAAACTTTTAATTGATTAAAAAGATACTCTGATTAAAAATGCTCCTTGCGTAACAATTTTTGAATGTTTGGCATGAAACTTGGTGATCTGATGCTTCATGCACTTGAAAGTCACAATTGCTCTGGATTTTGATTTTACACCAGTACTTTAGTATCTGGAAATTTTTAAATATGTCTATTTACAGATTTCAAGTTTTTTTTAACTTTCCATCGGCATTTGAATGTGAATATGTTCGATATTACTTGACTGATATCAAAACCCAGAGCAATTTTTGAGCCTTATATGAATAAGAACATCCTGAAGTTTTAAAAAAAATCCCTTAAGAACTCTGTCGCAAGGAGTTTTTCCGATGCGTGAAAATGCTGAGAAAAAAGAAACTGAAAAAACAGCATTAAACTTTTAAAACGTTCTAACCCCATCAGAGGTGTGTTGCAGCATTGGTTTCACTTTCTGATCTCTTACCCTCTCCTGTACTGACAATTTCTGCAATTTATGGGCTCTCCTTGTGTGTATTTGTTTCATGGCACTGCATTTTCTACTCTAAATACATCTTCTAGCATTGCACTTCTGACAAATGCATATTGCTCCGACTGAAATGTTTTCATTCCTAAGACTATTCAACACTTGAATTGACTTTACACACCCCATATGAAACTCCATGACAGTTTTCAGTACTGCAAGTTCAAGTTTATTCCTAGACACACACCTATTTTGGACAAGTAGCTCCCACAATATTGTGAAGAGATACATTCGAGTTCTGTGTCGTGCCCTTGGCATAGCCTTCTAACAGCTGATCAGAACCAAGTCGCTGATCCGGAAATAGAATTTTAGTTACCACTTCTGGAGACAGCTTGTGATTTTGTGGATCCAGATTGAGGATAATTTACATGATTGCGTTTCTGATTCGTCGATATGCAGTCTTGGTGGGTGCGTACGCCTAACCACCAGCCATTTAATCACTATGCACCACTATTTAAAAATGGCCGCCAGATCTTTAAAAATGGCGCTGGCATCAAAATCATTGCAGTTTTTAATAGTCAAAACATTGAACAATTTTTCAACATAAAAATCTAAAAATCAACTTTTTTTTACCAAATGGGCCAAATCTCACCCCTAACTCCCCTTAATGTCTTTCAAGGATGCGACACGAAGATTTTGAAGCACATAGCTCCAGCCTAAACTACCCTTTACATGGAACATTTTTAGAAAATTTTGATTTTCTTGAAAATCGCTCTAACGATTTTGATTAAAATGTCATGTTTAAGATATTTGTATGACAAATCAAGTGTATATTTTGAATTTTCTGGTTATAACCTATGTAGTCCTGTTTACTCTGGATGATTTTTGAATAACTCGTAAACCGTAAGAGATAGACAAATTCGTAATATACAAAACATGTAGATCTCACTAAAACACCCAATTTATGTCTAAATATATTTTTATTTTTGTACACAGAACCATTTCGGAGATATTCCTTGTTATTTGTGTCAGTTTCGGAAAACTTAAAACTTCCGTGAAATGGAATATCATTGTTCATTTTTTATGTTAGCCATGCAAAGAGAACGGAATCTCAAAGCTTTAAAAGATTTGACTATCGCACAAAGCCTACTGTATTCTAATATCCCCCTTGTACCTACAAGGAAATAAGCAATAAGATAATTTGTACAAATGTTTATCTCAACTAACACGAAGAAGATATAGGAACAAGAGTTTGTAAGAATGGTTAGTACAAGAGTAGAGAAAGTCATGTGAGTGCAACACGTGAGATTTTTATGTATTAATGCCCTCCAACGCAGTGTCATATTGTACGATGAATGATACCTACAGGAAGAGATGGATACATGATATTCATTGATGGGGCGGATCCATCGGTCCAAATCTTGAGTGATGATTATCAACATTTTGGATCTCTCTGAATAAAACACAAATTATTTTTAGAAAAAAGCGGCTGCCTAGTTTGATGTCTGTGAACTGCATACATCAAAAACCAAAAGTCCATTAAATACTAAATTTGCTATTTATGTTCACATCTTCCAAAGATGTGACAGATTTTCAAGAAAATCCAAAACTAAGCCATTCTTCACATGGAAAATTTGTGTTATTTTTATCTTTGAAAATATAACTAAAATTTTTTATTGAAAGTATATCTCAAATCTCTCAAGGGCTTCCCGCAGGGTCATTCAGTATCTATTGATAATTCCATTTTTTTAAATTTGTCCTGAAAATATATTTAACATATGGCATTTTAATTAAAATCGTTAGCCATTTTTTTCAGAAAATCGATATTTTAGAAAAGATTTTCCATGTAAAGGATAGTTTGGAGTGGAGAGATTTTGTTCAAAATCTTCGTGTAGTTGGAAGATACTAAATTTAAATAATAAGTTAGTACTTAGGCGGTGCCGTGGCCGAGTGGTTAGACCGTTCGCCTATCACCAAGGTAGCACGGGTTCGATCCCAGGGACCCACATGTGGTATTCGTGGTGGGCGAAGCGGCGTCTGGGTGGGTTTTCTCCGGGTCCTCCGGTTTCCCCTGCATTTCATATCATGTTCTTGCTCACTCTCATACTGACCACTTCATTCTGTCCGGTCTATAGGTTCATCTGACTCTAGGCACTGGCTAGGGGAGGTTAAATAACCCGAAGAAGAAAAGGAAGTTAGTGCTTCATCAACTTTTCGGTTTAGATTTGACTGTTCACACACACACGGACTTTTTCTAAAAATGTATTTTTGGGGGGCTTCTGGAGGTTTAAAAACATGTATTTCAGACTAAATCTGGACGTTAAATTTTTTATTGCAATACAATACTTCCCCTAAGAAGTACATAGTAGAGAAAGTAAAAAGTAATTTTTTAAGGTTCAGAAAAACTGAAAACATGAAACAATTCCTGGTATTCGGATTGGATTCTAGACGAAATCCATTTAGAGCTATCTTCAGAACATGCAGGTATCAATATAGGGATGATTTATCACTCATAAATGGCAACAATGTTTGTATGTGGCGCTATTAGCGATAAATAATGGAAGCTAATAATATTGAGCTGGACCCTCTAGAGCATCTATGAGTTTGAAGACAGTGCTAGTTGAAACACCCGGCGTTGCCCGTGGTTTGAAGATTCGCCTCTTAAGAAAAATCTGCGCTTGATATTTCACACAGTCATATGAAAACAGCGAGATTGCATTTCGAACGTTATGGCTAAGTGATGTCACTGATGTGTATCTGAAATTGATTTTCCTTGGTCCCTTGTCAACTTCAACAAATACAAGCAACTAGGAAATTCTATAGCGGTAGGCTTTAAGGGATAGTCAAATGTTTTAAGTTTTAACAATGGTCGCTATATAATGACTTTAAAATTCTGTATTCTTTGTATGACCAAGAGATAAAAAATAAATAACGACCTCCCATTTGAGAACGGTCTATAAGTATTGCAAAATTCTAATAAATAACAAGGAAGATCTTCAAAATGGGTAACTTCACAAAAAGATCATTTTACATAAATTGTGTGTTTTAGCAAGTTCTACATGTTTTGTACATTAAGACTAAGTCTATCTCTTACGTTTACCAGTTACGCAAAAGTCATCGAGGGTAAACAGGACTACATAGGCTATAGCCAGAAAATGTAACATATACATTTCATTTTCCACTAAAATTTCTTAAACATATGGCATTTTAATCAAAATCGTTAGAGCCAGTTTTGAGAAAATCAAAATTTTCAAACAAAATTCCATGAAAAGGGCGGGTTAGATTGGAGGAATATTCTTCAAAATCTTCGTGTGGCAACCCTGAAAGATATTAAACTTAAATACCAATTTTGGTTTTTAACCGACATTTCGTTTTTGAGTTATGTTGTCCACAGACAGACACAATCAGAGACACCCTTATTGTAAAAATGTATTTGGTTTATTCAGGGGACCTCAAAACATATTTCCGGTGAAGTCTCGACATCGAATTTTTGGGTGGAATACAACACTTCCTCTACTTTACTATATGTAGTAGAGAAGGTAAAAATACACCATATATATGACATGTCTACGAACCGTCAGAGGGACCTCACAACTTATTTTCTAAGCTAAGAAATGTACATAGGAATCGCCGCTGTCCATTGTTGTTGCATTCCCGTATTCATGGTTAGCTATTGTAGTGTGCTACGAGAAGGAAATTCCACCATTTTAATCGCAGAAGAATCCAGTTTCTAACGAGCTATATTTTGCTTCACGCGTGCCCTGGAGCCAGTTACAAACCCTTACTATCGATTTATAAAAGTCGATTACTGTTTTCGGATTCTACACCTTAAAGATGGATGTGCAGATAAGCCGAGCGTGTGTTTTACCGGTAACGCCATGGTTTATGTTTAACCTTGGTCTCTCTTCCACCTACCATTTAAAGAGGAAAAACCTGTATTCAAATCTCGTCTCGTCTCGTCTCGTCGGTACGAATTTCTCTGGTGAAAGCTTTTTCGTTTATCAGCGCACGTGATCATATATTGTGTTATAATGGGGATCTCAACTATACAGAGATATTAAGGCCAAAGAATTCTTCTGCTGCTACATTTGACGCGCTGCTATTCTTCATCTGCACTCGGGGTTCCCAAACGGTGGCACGCGGACCTCAATCACGCCTGCTTGCTTATTTCAGAACGTCTAGGTCCTCAGTGAATAACCTTAACATAAAAAACCTTATGTATTGCATTTACATTACTTTTTCTACTCACTCCTCTACAAACTATTTTACAGCAGCTTGTTCTTCTACGTACTTCTTGTTTATTTCTCTACTACATTTTAACCGACATCAGCATTTTCAGATATTACCTTATGGCTATTTTCTTGTTCGTGCAAGGGGAATGTGGGAATATAGTAGACTTTTTTATGCGATAGTCAAATGTTTTAGGGGCAGATTGCTATGCGATCCCTTTGAGACTCCGTTCTCTTTGCAATGCAAAGATATGAAAAAAGGAATAACACATTCCTGTTTGAGAAAAGTATACTATTGACATATTCAAATAAATAATAAATAATATCTCGGAAATGGTTCACTCAAAAGAAGAAATAAGTATTTGACATAAATTGTGTGTTTTAACGAGATCCACAGTTTTTATTTAATGAGTTTTTGCCTGTCTGTTACTGTTTACCATTTATACAAAAAACGTCTAGAATGAAGAAGTCTTCTGAGAACATTCCCAGAAAATTCAATGCATGACTTAGAAACAACTATGGGATCGCCTGTTTGTGTCCGTCACTGGATACTGACTGAGTGGCTGTGAGTCTACACGCCACAGGCACTAAGTTGATTCACCCTCCGACTGAAAGAGGAGGTGGAGGAATAGCAGCTAATTACCTAAGCGTCTCCAAAGGCACAATATTGGATATCGCTGTGCTAGGACAAAGGACAAACATCAAACTCAGTAAATCTGCAATAGAAGCCTACGGAACGTTAGGAACAGCTTATAAGGAGGAAGTAATGACCAAAACAAAAGCATTTAAGTGGTTTTCGAAATTTAAAAATTGTGTGACATCAGTTAGGGATTCTGATCGTTCAAGGCATCTTCCAGCAAAACTGATCAAAATGTCAATCAGATGAGGGAAATGGTGTTAAAGATAGAATAAAAGAGACATTTCTGATTGATTAGGATGCTCCTTTGGAAGTGCTGAAAGACGATTTGGACAGGAGAGGAATTGCCGCAAACTTCGACCCCGCCTCCTTTAGCGGCTGTGTCCATCAGTTTTTGGATAAAATAGGATGGATACTATTCTCCAGAGTTGACTCCAGTTGACAGTTTCCTCTTCCCGCGACTTAAAATGTGGTTCCGGGGACAGTGATGTTCTCCATCGCGTTTGAAGAAGAAGAGTTCCAGAGGTGCTTCCAGCAAGCACACCAACTCCCGCGACAGTGACAGTGCACAATAGACAAATCAAAGTATGGTGTTGTGTTTATGATCTTATCCGGAAACTTTTTGATCACACCTCGTGCAATATTTCCTCTACCTACTATATCTTAAATGGCAGAGAAAGCATTGTTGCCTAACAATGTTAAGTGGGACTGGGATCAAGAAAAAGACAAAAGAGAAGAGACAAGGCAGGGGCGAGGAAGCCACACGCCTAGTTTCGAAACCCAGATCCTTGGGGTGTGGTTCAATTGTTCCGTCGACATGTACCTACGTAGGGAGTACGATGAGAGAAATTCGCAACTGCGGGAGCCTACGCCCTTGCATCGTTGATTGTCGAAGGCCAGGACAGAATCAATATAGTGACCACGGTGTACCTGCACCCACACGTACAGTCGACCTTGCGTGGCCTCGTACGTCTTATCACAAACCACGGACTGCTACCTTAAACCGCTTCCACGCAAAACAGACACATCCCTACACATCTGTCTCCAACTTGCCTAAGTTCCACAACACATAGTGCTCAAAATCTAACGCGCAACGGTTCACACATTTGTTGCTTTCTCTGCCCTTACCTATTGCTTGGTAAAGACAATTGTATAGTATTCAACATTTCGATATAGAAATTTCACCGGAAATACAAGTTTTTAGCTTCCCTTTATCTAGAACAGTATGTTGAAGTAATTAACCAATGCGTGTGTGTATATGTATGAGTGAGTGAGCGAGTGAGTGAGTGAGAGAGAGAGAGAGAGAGAGAGAGTGAGTGAGTGAGTGAGAGTGAGTTTGAACAACATAAATCAAAATAAAATTTCGGAATAAATACAAACCTAATATTTAAAATCAAGATCTTAAAGACGTGATACGAAGATTAAAAGTACAACGAATAAATAAATAAATAAATAAATAAACATAAATAAATAATAAAATAATAAATAAATAATTAAATATTAAATAAATAAATAATAAATAAATAAATAAATGCCTCCCTCCCAGGTAGTCCATGCATAATTTTCGTATTTTAAAATGTATTTATTTACTTTCTAAAAATCGTGTTGCCCACCTCTGTGGTGTAGGAGCAGCGTGTGTGTCTCACATTCTAAAGGCCCCGAATTGAGCTCTCGGTTATGGTGATGATTTTTCACTGACACTGAAAGATGTGTCCTTAAGCTGTATGGACCCCGGGTCATTTGAGCATCATTTCACCAATTTCATTCATCCTACGATATGAAGTAATGTGTTAAATGACGCTAAACCTTAAAAATAAGTATCTAATAAGTTTGATTAAAATGTGACATGCTTAATATATTCAACAGGCCGACTTTGCCTGTCTTGCTATTGATGATTATAATAAAAATCAAAACATATCTTAAGTTTTGAGGCAAATTTTATGAAATTTCGTTTATCTTATTCATCTTTATGTAGGACTTACAAGACAGTGTCTAGAGTCAGACGTCTGTCAGGGAACACAGGAACCTATGTACCAGACAGAGTGAACACCTGCAAGTATGAGAGTGAGGAAGTGATTACCCTCCCCTTATGTAGGACTTACAAGTCAGTGTCTAGAGTCAGACGTCTGTCAGGGAACACAGGAACCTATGTACCAGACAGAGTGAACACCTGCAAGTATGAGAGTGAGGAAGTGATTACCCTCCCCTTATGTAGGACTTACAAGTCAGTGTCTAGAGTCAGACGTCTGTCAGGGAACACAGGAACCTATGTACCAGACAGAGTGAACACCTGCAAGTATGAGAGTGAGGAAGTGATTACCCTCCCCTTATGTAGGACTTACAAGTCAGTGTCTAGAGTCAGACATCTGTCAGGGAACACAGGAACCTATGTACCAGACAGAGTGAACACCTGCAAGTATGAGAGTGAGGAAGTGATTACCCTCCCCTTATGTAGGACTTACAAGACAGTGTCTAGAGTCAGACGTCTGTCGGGGAACACAGGAACCTATGTACCAGACAGAGTAAACACCTGCAAGTATGAGAGTGAGGAAGTGATTACCCTCCCCTTATGTAGGACTTACAAGTCAGTGTCTAGAGTCAGACGTCTGTCAGGGAACACAGGAACCTATGTACCAGACAGAGTGAACACCTGCAAGTATGAGAGTGAGGAAGTGATTACCCTCCCCTTATGTAGGACTTACAAGTCAGTGTCTAGAGTCAGACGTCTGTCAGGGAACACAGGAACCTGTGTACCAGACAGAGTGAACACCTGCAAGTATGAGAGTGAGGAAGTGATTACCCTCCCCTTATGTAGGACTTACAAGACAGTGCCTAGAGTCAGACGTCTGTCAGGGAACACAGGAACCTATGTACCAGACAGAGTGAACACCTGCAAGTATGAGAGTGAGGAAGTGATTACCCTCCCCTTATGTAGGACTTACAAGTCAGTGTCTAGAGTCAGACGTCTGTCAGGGAACAAAGGAACCTGTGTACCAGACAGAGTGAACACCTGCAAGTATGAGAGTGAGGAAGTGATTACCCTCCCCTTATGTAGGACTTACAGGACAGTGTCTAGAGTCAGACGTCTGTCAGGGAACACAGGAACCTATGTACCAGACAGAGTGAACACCTGCAAGTATGAGAGTGAGGAAGTGATTACCCTCCCCTTATGTAGGACTTACAAGTCAGTGTCTAGAGTCAGACGTCTGTCAGGGAACACAGGAACCTATGTACCAGACAGAGTGAACACCTGCAAGTATGAGAGTGAGGAAGTGATTACCCTCCCCTTATGTAGGACTTACAAGTCAGTGTCTAGAGTCAGACGTCTGTCAGGGAACACAGGAACCTATGTACCAGACAGAGTGAACACCTGCAAGTATGAGAGTGAGGAAGTGATTACCCTCCCCTTATGTAGGACTTACAAGTCAGTGTCTAGAGTCAGACGTCTGTCAGGGAACACAGGAACCTATGTACCAGACAGAGTGAACACCTGCAAGTATGAGAGTGAGGAAGTGATTACCCTCCCCTTATGTAGGACTTACAAGTCAGTGTCTAGAGTCAGACGTCTGTCAGGGAACACAGGAACCTATGTACCAGACAGAGTGAACACCTGCAAGTATGAGAGTGAGGAAGTGATTACCCTCCCCTTATGTAGGACTTACAAGTCAGTGTCTAGAGTCAGACGTCTGTCAGGGAACACAGGAACCTATGTACCAGACAGAGTGAACACCTGCAAGTATGAGAGTGAGGAAGTGATTACCCTCCCCTTATGTAGGACTTACAAGTCAGTGTCTAGGGTCAGACGTCTGTCAGGGAACACAGGAACCTATGTACCAGACAGAGTGAACACCTGCAAGTATGAGAATGATATGAAATGTAAGCGAAATGGATGAATGGAAAGGTGATGATGGAGCAATTGGTGATATGATTGGAGGGGAAACCGGAGTTCCCATAAAAAACCCACCGAGACGCCACTTCGTCCCTAGGAACGGCCCCACGCCGTCTTCGTAATAGGTGAATACTCTAACCACTTGGCCACGGCGCCGCCTGATAAAAATGAATATTTTATTTTCCATGGAGTTAACTATTTTCTAAATATTCTATATTGTAAGTTTATGTAGACATTTTCTTAGCATCACCTAACAGATATGCTTGTAAGTTTGTGATTCTTGTTCAAGTCCCCCTGGCGCCTCATTTCTTTTCTTTAATTCCCAAGAATTCCCACGAAGAAACACTGAATGCTGTTTACACGTCATGTGGATAGAAGTATCAGTTGCTTGTATCAATATTAGAACCTAACGGTGGTAAGTGGGAGAGAAATTGTAAGAATGCGTCGCATCTGATTTTGTTGGACCACAAACGCGAAAATGCAGGACAAGGGTCAAAGTGGACCACCGTGCCCCAAATTGTAATAAGCCTATAAATTAATAGTGGAACACATGTCGACACAAAAGACTCCCTCCATCGCTAAGGGCGACGTTTCCGTATTTCAGTATGGAATTGTCAACCCAAAGGCATCAGGAAACAGTATCCTTGTAAAGTATCAGATGTTCCAACCTGGAATTGATTACAGCATCTCCTGTTACATCACTTAATGATTCATGGGGGGGGGGGGGGGGGGTGAGCAAACAGGTTCTCTTGGAACAAGTGGCGCCACTGTGGCAGCAATCGGTACTACATGCAATGATTTGTTTATCTTCGCCAGGTCACGTGATTGTCACGAGGCAGTCAACGTTTCCGAGTTTCGCGAATAAACTCGGACCAATTGACATTCCTGGCAATGAGGCGAGAAACAAGCATTAGAACTGAACACTTGTAATTTTCTATTCCTCTGAAGTGGGTCCTGTATTCCACATCAAATTTCTATGTTGAGATTTCACCTGAAAAAATGCGTTGAGGTTCCTTCAGCCCAATTTTATATATTTAATTTTGTTTAAAGAAAAAATATTAAAAAATTGTATCTCTGATTTTCTGCGAAGAGGCTATGGATCCCCTTTATTCTAAATGAATATTGTAACAGTTTAATATTGAGAACATATTACTTAGCCTCTGTGCTCTGTTGGTTAAAACCCGGTTCGATTCCCGTGTGTACATTCACACGTTTATTCACATTTCCAGTATTTGGGGAGGTTAGGGAATAATCTTAGCTAGAGAATAATCCTCCCCAACGGAAATCGAACCCGGAACCCTTGCACTGCAATTGGAAATGGGGGTTTTCTTGAAATCTTCCTGTCGCAGTTTTGGAAGCTACTGAACTTAAATACCAAGTTTGGCTTTTAACCAACCTTTTGATTTTGCATTATTTCTCACACACAGATACACACAGACACGCACACACACTCACACACCCACATACACAGAAGGGCTCTTCGCATTTTGTTAAATTTAGGAACTCATCTTCCCAGTCTTTGCCCAATAGTGATATTTTGCTATGTCAAAATATATCATATTTATAGCGTTGACTGTTGAAAGAGCCTATACAACAAAATAGAGGTGAAGCTGGTGAACATGACGATTGCCCATTCCCTATTCACCACATTAAACATTTCAGCAATGACACACCCTCGAGAATAACACTTTTCTCACTTGTTAATCATAAATATCGGTTGCGTAATTTCTGACGCAATTTTCTCATTAATTAGCATACACTGGTAATGAACTTGTTGCAACATGCATAAGTTACTGAATGTTAACATAAACATCACACGCATATCGTACTATTAGAAGCAGATACAGCTGTCTTCTCTTTTCTCAGTTGCTAAATCGTGACCATACATATTGCTTGGAACGGAATGTCCCAGTCTTTTGTTTTATTTTACTAACATTTTCTGTATGGTAACAAGTCTTTTCTACTCCATGGCACTCTCAAAGAGAAGTCAAAGCCATTTACGTTATGTTCTTGTGTAACTCCAGCTTATTTGTGCTGTAAATCCCATTTAGTCTTTTAGGATTTAAAATGAAATGCCTTATGACCTATATCCGTCGGGAATAACAGTACTTTAGCACACAAAATAAGTTAATTTTTCCCCCTCTAAATTAACGAGCCGCTTCTGTATTTTACGGAAGCTGACACAAAACTCAAGAATTCAGTGGTAATTTCAAGTAATCCGTAAAAGCGTTGAATTCAAGGGCCAGGGGTAATGTGTGTTATTTTCCAAGATCGCATGCGGGTATGTGGGACCAAGCCTCTGGCATTGGGTATTGTATATACCTGACCATTAGCAAAACGGTGGGCTGGAAGGGTTCTGATCAAACTGTGGATACGGCCCCTCTTGTTGGCAACACTGCAATCCCTTTCTTTTCTCCCTTAGTGCTACCAACAACAAACCAGATGTCTGAACAAACGAATGAGATATCTTTCAAACCTACATATTTATTAAATAATACAGAGTTATTTAAATTTCAAAAACGAGGTGGAAAAAAAAAGCATTAACCCGATTATGAGCCTCCTCCAAGTTCCTAAATCTGACAGTTTTCTATACAATTAAAATTAAATAAAGTTTTGGACTGGACGTTTTGAAATGAAAAATCTGTACCTAAGGTTTATAGTTTGATCCACAAAGATTACTAAAAGTAAATGTGTGTATTATGCAAATTTGCATGCTCTTTTGCGATATGGTATTATGCTTTGCGGTGAAAGTGTGCAAATACTTAAATTGCTGAAAAAAGCAGTTAGAATAGTGAGTGCCACATCATGCAGAATGCTCTTTAAAAGGTTATAAATATTGCCTCTTGCGTGTGTTGTTATATTAGAGACACTAGTCTACGTTGCAAATTGTGATTATAAACAGCTCGAAGTGAATCAAAATCTCCAACAGCATAACACACGACAGAGGAATGATTTTCACATACAGTTTAGCAGAACAAATATTCTCATAAATTATGTGCAGAATCTGGGGATTAAATTATATAACAAATTGCCTTGGAAACATTCAAGAAATTAATAACGTTTGCCACTTCAAAGAAGACTAAAATCCGCCCTGCTGCTGCATGCCTTTTACTCCATAGGTGAGTATCTATATAATAAATTGTGCTCAACTTTAGATTATATCCCAGGGCATTTTCCGTACAAAATCTAAAGGTACTTACTGCGCATGCGCCGACAATCAGCAGAATTGTAATGAACATACGGACAAAATAAATCTGAAATTTGTCTTTACATCACTCAGATTCTCTTGCTGAGCCATGTATCTTTTACCATTTAAGCATATTACATTTCCAAGATGCACAATCATGCATTTTGTGAACAGTCTTACGTAACCTCACTTCGCTGTGTTTACAGACAGTTCATGATAATATGCTTTACATGTTTCATAACATTTTCTACATCTATAACGTTTGGATGAAAGACATTAACTATGTTTACGAGGAAATGAAATAGAACAGCATGTGTTATCTAATTAAATGATCTTCGAATTACATTCACGGAATATGGCTAATTCAAACGGCAAGTTTGTGTTTTCAGGTTATGTTATTTAAACACAGACTTTAAAGAATCTTGCAAACGCGTGGTGTTCTTGAAACTTGGGGAAATATAATATTTACGAATGTACTTACTTCTAAACAAAGCAAAGAGAAATACACTAATTATACTTTTCAGAGAGTGATTGCAAACATTCTAAAACCACCCATCACGTTGTTATGAATAAGAGTAGGAATATTTACTGTTGTTGCAATATACTCACACATTTAAATGCCATATCTTGAAAATCTGGTCACTAAAAGTCACAGAAAAGTTCAGGGATAACAGTTTCGCTAGACACAACAAACATTGCATAAATGCTACAACATTGGAACTTGCAAGCTTGCTCGCAACAGAACGCAACAATGTAGAGATAGCTTTCCATTGTCGCCCACTACAAAAGGAGACGGGATGCGTTTGTAAGGTTGGCAGTCGTGGTCTGTAAGATGGCGAGATATCGGTTCGACTTTTGTTGTTTATGAAGGCTACAAAGAAAAGAATGAAAACATAACAGCCACTCCGCATGAGACGGGAAAGAGTGGCCTATAATTTGATGATAAAATAAATTAACGGTTTTGTTTCCAGTATTTTATTCCCTCACCGTTCTCGTTTTTTTGTGTGGTCCCCGAATGTGTGGGGAAGAGCGAAGAGAGAGTTAAAGTCATAATTATAATTATTAATAATTGTTTATTAGGCCCACAGTTCGCAGCGTAACAAAGATAAACTTCATGGAAATTTATGACCTAAGTTTTATTTTTTTTGGGTGCAACATTTTACGTCAACCGAAGGAAGAACTGTACTACTTGGTTCTCGCCTACCTACATTTCTAGCCATGCGTCCCGTCCGTCTGTTTCTTATCCAAGTTCAACGCTTGGGCTCGAGGACAATTGGGCTAGTTTTGTAATCATTTCGCATTTTCCGCTCAAAATGTCCTTCACTTTGGGAATACAGAACAAGTCTGCTATCCGTCCAAAAACTATATACCCACATTTCACCGGAAATACATGTTTTGAGGCCCTGAATCCCCTCCCAAAAGCATTTCAAGAAAATGTCCAAATGAGTGCGTTTATGCAGAGCATAATTCAAAATTCTGATGTGTTGCACTCAGCTTAGCCTCTCTTTGCAAGGCTAACATAAAAAATAAATAATGATGTTCCATTTGACGAAAGCTTGTTTTCCAAAACTTACACACATAACAAGGAATATCTCCGAAATGGTTCACTCTACAAAAAAATTATTGGAACATTTTTATAGTAAGATTTGCTCTATCTCTTACGGCTTACGAGTTATGCAAAAGTCATCCAGACTAAACAGGACTACATGGGATATAGCCAGAAAATTCGAAATGTGCATTTCATTTGTCATAAAAATATCTCAAACATATGTCATTTTAATCAAAATTGTTAGAGCCATTTTCGAGAAGGTCACAATTCTCGAACAAATTTCCACATAAAGATTAGTTTAGGGTGGAGGAATTTTCCTCAAAATCTTCGTGTCGCATCCTTGAAACACATTAAACTGAAATACCAACTTTGGTTTTTAACCGACTTTTCGTTTTTGAGTTATGCTGTCCACAGCCACGCTGGCACACACGCACAAGCAGAACTTTCTCTAAAAAATACTTTTTTTTTTTTTTTTTTTTTTTTTTTTCATTCAGAAGGCCTCAAAACATATACCTATTTCCTGGTGAAATCTTGACATCGCACTTTTGGTTGGAATACACTTCCTCTACTTACTATACGTGGTAGAGAAAGTAAAAATGAAAAATCGGCTAAACGCGAAACTTTGTATGTAAGTTAAGGGCCTCGCAAGGGTGCAACACAAACATTGTGAGGAAAATCCCTCCGCCGTCCCAATATTTTTTTGCAAGGAAAACATTTCGTCGTTCTTAATTTTCTTAAACATGGCTCTAACAGTTTTGATTAAAGCACAATATATTGGTATAAACTATTTTTCATTACAAAATACAGGTCTTGAACTTTCTGGGATTAGCCTCTTTATTCTGAACCACTTCTGCGTAATTCGTAAACCGTAAGAGATAGAGAAAAGCTTGCTGAAAAAAAAAGGAAAGTGCGATCCCGTCCAAGCGCACAGTTTATGTTAAATAACAGAACTGTCTTTATAGCGTTAACTATTCCCGAGGTGCTCTTCGTTACTGGTTTACATTTTAAGATGCATATACTTTCCCCGACTAAACATTGGTATTCTTTTCTTTCTTTCGTTTTCATGTTCCTGCACAGAGAAGAGTATTTTAATCCACTACATAGTAACCGACTATGAACATATTTTACTATCGCTGTATATAATCTATGCTACGAACGGTCCAAGTCAAGAAGGCATGTGCTTTGCTAAAGTAATAACTGAGCATCGTTATCCATACTCAGGGTTATCACTTGTGCATTTCATTGTATTGCGTTACCCTTGTTGGCAGGACCCGGAAGTTTGTCATTTTTTTTCATAGAAAATATAAGCAAAGCACAATTTTATCAACGGTGATTAAAATTATTCAATTCTCATGGGTCATATAAAGTCGCATTTTAGCTTTTTAAAATTGTTTTGTTATCTTATGTATATTTTTCATATTATAGTCACATTTTCTCTTAAATCGTATTTTTTGTCATATTTTTATATCACATCTATTTACTTTTGTGTCTAACCAAACCAAACAGTAACTTAATTGCACTATGAATGCATCCACGTCATGAACCCCTGTAAATAGTAAGAGAATAAGTCACGTGTGTAGCCTTAAACTTCAGCCGTTGGCTAATCTGAGAAAAAACAATTGCAGAAAGTGCAGCTCACGGCCTTCTGTGATGTAATTTAACGTACGACTGCGTTAAAGAAATGAAAAGTCCTGTTCGACAACAACGCCATCTGGAAGATCAAGATAAAGTGTGCGAGGGGTATACATATATGTACATAAGTAATGAAGGTTTATCTGTATTAACAAGAAGTAGATAGAACAATAAGCTTATCCAAGAGTAGAGCAGAGGAAGTAGTGTGAATGCAGCACATCACATTTTTCACAGTATTAGTTTGCGATGGGCAATTGTTCCAAAGCCACCTACATACATGGCCTGTGGCGGTGTACAAATGGAGCGTAGAAAGACCAACACGAACTGCTTTCAACAGAACGATGACGTTTTTGGATGCAAGATAGAGTTGTAAGAATGACATTTTGTAAGGTCTCTCTCTACTTCAATACGTCACACAATTGCCTTCATTTCTAAGCTGAGACATTGACAGATCAAGTGAGTTCATTTGCATGAAGGAACGTCACGGTCTGGGGCATGTGGGCGGAGTTTTTGATGAGCCTCAACCAATGAATTGCCATCACTGCAGACGTATATTTATAAGGTCCGGCGTTCCTCGTAAATCATACACACGCATTTCCCAACAAACATACGCAGCCCTGCTGCATCTGGAGCAGGCCACTTTTCATCTGTTTTCTTTCCTCATCTCATATGTTCTCCCTTGCATTTCTAACATGACAAATTTCAATAATGGACTATGTGTAGGAGGAAGAACAACAATGATAATAGATAACAAGAGAAACAAACACAAAATTGTCAACTCTACAACTTTATATGGTTCGGAAATATGGCAATTAGCTTCTTGACGTATGGATATAAATGGTTCATTATTTCACCAACTGTAAAGCTAGATGGCTCCAAATGATACAATGATCCAATTTAACAAATGTGCTACCTCCACAAAAAGAGGTCATCTCTAAATGAATTCTTTGTGTTTGATAGAACCCACATAGGTACCCCAAGGAGGACTCTACCGAGGGAACGTTATCACGTTAATATGAAATCAATGACCCGGATCCCTATGCCTCAAGCTTTTTCTATTGCGCTGCAATTAACCGCTTGCCCACTGCTTTCTAATTCGCTTATTTAATTACAGAAACGAAAGCAGCGAATATATTATTACGATTTTCTTTTTCCTAAATCGGTTGGAACTTGAGGCTATTTCTGGAAGCTTGTACCAAGAGACCCGAGCTCGTGTCCTAACCCTACCTGCATTAATCATGCTCACTGCGATGTGCACAGAGCTAGATAAAGCACATGTTAAAAATACAGGCTTTGTCACATAGGTACCAATTTTCGTGTTGATTGATGAGTAGGCTTAAGGCAGTGCGAGAGAGAGAGAGGGAGTTATGCACTTGTGGAATCCATCTTGCTGCTGCTGCTGCTAAGCAACTCAAATACCTACTTCCCACACTGTGCGATTATCATTTCTCTTTCTAAAACATGGAAATAACATTGACATTAAAAAGGATTTTTTTAAGGACGCTGTCAATTTCCAGGATCACATCAGCGCCACCGGTGTGCCGGAATTTCGTCCCTCGGGAGTTCTTTTACATGTCAGTAAATCTACTGACATAGAGCTGTCGGTTTTAAGCACACTTAAAAACCATCGGTCTGAGACGGATTTGAACCCGTGACCTTGGGATAAGTACGCCAGCATCTAACCAGCTGAGCCACCCAGATCAACTAAACCACATGAACAATACGCTTTCACGAAAAATCACCAGAAATTACCTACGAAGTTTCCATGAAAAAGCTACTCCTCAAAAACGTACCTACCCAACAAACAAATTTGCAGTTTTTTAACAAGTAATACTTAGTGTTTATTACCAAAAATTATATAAGCCACCTTTGCACTATATATATGACTATTTCATACATAGAGGCGTTTATTATCACCTCATCATTATTTTGTTTTGTACAGATTATCAATGGGTCATTCTTTTGTTCAGTCAGTGTAGCCACCTGAACATAAATCGCTAAAAAAAACAATTTATTGCATATTACAATCGATTAACAATAAAAATAACACTTCATTTGAATTTGATAACTGTGTTTTTAACAATTCTTTTAATAATTAATGTATTTTCCCAGAAGAAAGGTTATTTGTTAATGTTAATAATAAAGTGAGATTTATTGGAGATTTTAAACTGGTTTTTTCGTTACTGCAGCAAGAGAAGATCGAAATACATGTAATTCTAGGTTTCGCTTTCCTCGGCTGGCAGTGCTGAGTAAGTCGAACTATACCAATCAAAATTAATATACTTTAGGTTATCGTTCATACATTTGTGGTCAGATCTTTGCAATATAGTATTTAAATTCATATTTTATCGATCAAATGGTCCAGATAAATATCATTCGACGGTTTGACTCTCATTCCGCTCGAGAATTCATCCGTTAGATCAGACGTCTTACATTACTTGTTATAATTCACTTCTAGAGCAATTTTAAATTTTATGCCTTCTTTCTGCTTTCTGTTGAGTAAATATTTGACGATCATTTCAATAACAAAAACGTCATTCTTATACTATACCGTCTACCTAGTAAGTAGAGAAGACATCGCATTTAAAAAAAAAAAAAATTGATGTTGAGATTTTCGCCAGAAATACAACTCAAGTATAAAGAAGCATATTTATAAACAAGTCCGAGCAATGTGCGCGCGCGCGTGTGTGTGTTCGTCTGTGTGCGTGTATCTGTGTGTGCGAGTTTCTGTGTGTCTGTGTGTGTCTGGGTGTGTGTGTGTGGTGTGTGTGTGTGTCTGGGTGTGTATGTGTCTGTGTGTGTATCTGTGTGTGCGAGTTTCTGTGTGTCTGTGTGGTGCGTGTGTGTGTGTGTGTGTGGGGTGTGTGTGTCTGTGTCTATATGTGTGTGTCTGTGTGTGTGGGGTGTGTCTGTGTGTGTGTGTGTGTTCGTCTGTGTGCGTGTATCTGTGTGTGTGGTGTGTGTGTCTGTGTGTGTATGTGTCTGTGTGTGTATCTGTGTGTGCGAGTTTCTGTGTGTCTGTGTGGTGCGTGTGTGTGTGTGTGTGGGGTGTGTGTGTCTGTGTCTATATGTGTGTGTCTGTGTGTGTGTGGGGTGTGTGTGTGTGTGTGTGTGTGTATGTGTGTGTGCGAGTTTCTGTGTGTCTGTGTGGTGCGTGTGTGTGTGTGTGTGGGGTGTGTGTGTGTCTGTGTCTATGTGTGTGTGTCTGTGTGTGTGGGGTGTGTGTGTGTATGTGTCTGTGTGTGTGCGAGTTTCTGTGTGTGTGTGGTGCGTGTGTGTGTGTGTGTGTGTGTGGGGTGTGTGTGTGTCTGTGTGTGTGGGGTGTGTGTGTGTGTGTGTGTGTGTGTGTATGTGTGTGTGTGTTCGTCTGTGGACTCAAAAACGAAAAGTTACTTAAGTGCCAAAAGGTGAACATCTTCCAAGCATGTGACAGCAATATTTTAAGAAAATCCCGCATCTAAAACTATCGTTTAAATGGATTGTTTTTTCGAAATTTTTATTTCTTCAAAAATGGCTCTAACGATTTTGAAAAAATATATCTTTAAAACTTTTTTTTTTTTTTTTTTTTTTTTTTTTTTTTTTTTTTTTTTTTTTGTCAATACGTATGCCCTGAATTTTCTGGGAACGTCATCAAAAGCCGTCTGCAGTCTGGATGACTTTTGCATGAAGAAGACATAGGAATAAGTGTTAATGAGAATAGTTTGTACAAGAGTAGAGAAAGTCATGTGAGTGCAACACTCAAAACATGTATTTCCCCTGAATGGAATTTTTGGACGGTACGCAATAGATACCTCCTGTACCTAGTAGAGATAGTGCTGCCATAATTAACTTATCTGGGGTCAAACTAACATTTAAAAGCTCGGACCATAAATATCACGTGTAATATTCGGCCAGCATGGCACTTAGAAAACGTTCAAGGACTTTGAAACCAACCTTTCTCTCTTTACAACCGTGAAATGAATGCTAAGTATGGTATAAATACGTACAGGGGTTAAAATTTATTACATCTTTTGTGGTGTGAATGCATCTTTTGTAAATGAACTTTTGCCTGTCACGGTGAAATTTATATCTCACTCACAATAATGCGATTCTGAATATCTCAAAGGACATTTAAAGCTTGCAAATAATACTTGCCTTTAAAAATATCAAAAGTATTTAAATTTTGCGTTAAGAACAAAAAGTTATATATGTTTAACATTTATATTTATTTAATTAGAATAAATATTTTAGAAATGTTGGATGTGGTATTTGAAGATTATTTATTCCTTTTTAAAGGAGAGACTTGGTACACAAAGGTCGTAATAAATTTTAGAAGGTTAGAAGAACGTGGCATATTCTTCATGTAACTTAAACATCTAACTCACATGCCTTCCATATTAATCCCCTGCTTGCCTCACTAGTGCACGTAACGTAATATATCAGTGTTGCACTCACATGACTTTCTCTACTCTTGTACTAACCATTCTTACAAACTCTTAGTCCTATATCTTCTTCGTGTTAGTTGAGAAAAACATTTGCAGAAATTATCTTACTGCTAGCTTTCTTGTAGCTGCAAGGGGAATATCTGCAGTAGCCTGGTCGTTATGCAATACCTTAAACTTAAATGCGCACCTTTGTCTTAAAATACCTTTTTTGGATTCAGGGGGCCTCAAAACATATATTTCCGGTGAAATTTCGACATCGAATTTTTGGATGGAATACAATACTTCCACTATACGTAGTAGAGAAAGTAAAAATATTTGAAATAAATTTTTTGTTTGAACGATATCTACATTTTTTGTCAATTTTCTATATCTCTTACGGTATATGCAAATGTCATCTACAGCAAAGAGGACGTCGAAGGTTATTCCCAAAAATTCAAGATATATATTTCATTTGTCATGAAAATATCTTAAGCACATGTTACTATAATAAACATTATTTGTGCCATTTTTGAGAAAATCAAAATTTTCCAAAAATGTTCTACGTAATTGGAGTATAGGATGGGTGGACTTTCTTGAAAATATTCGTGTGGCATTCTTGAACACATGGACATAGTCTGTGTGAATGTGTGTGTGTGTCTGTGAAGTCCATAACTCAAAAGTGAAAAGTTGGTTCAAGTTCAGCGTTCTTCAAAACAAATCTTACTGCACAAGAAATATACCTAGATCTTGTTGAAAGAAACAAATCATGTGAAACAAATGGTTGTGAAGTTAACTATCTGATTTTATGTCCTGGCCACGCAAACAGGAAGGGATGTCAAAGCCTTCATATAGTGACCAGCTCTTAAAAGGTCTGACTCGCTTAAAGCCTTGCTTTTAAGAGTAGTTAGTACAAAAATAAGCAGAGAAAGTCATGTGAATGCATCAAATATTTTTGTGTATTGCTTATGATGAATACTCCATTTATATTTGGAATGTGTTTTATGCATACAGGCTCACAGAGGAGCTGGGTCGACACTCTAGTGTTAAAAATCTGCTGTGTTGCATCACATAGCTTTCTCTACGCATTCTTCTATAAGCTATTCTTAGAAAAAACTTATGATTCTGTACCTACTCTTGGTAATCCAGATGAAACTTTAAATTCATATTTAGACATTTCGTTGTGAGATACAGTAGGTAAAGCTATAGATTTTAATGAACGTGCCGCTTCGTGATGGCTTTAAACTTGCACAAGAAGAAGAGAGGGAGACAGTTGAGAAAAGTATAAGTATTTGAAAATGCATACGACTAACAATGAATATCTTGGAAATAGTTAACTCTATAACAAGCTAGAAAGCAAAAGAAGAAGAAGACATTAAACATAGGAAAAATGAAGGAAGAATAGCTATCAAAATGTTTAATGGAATATTGTGGGCAAAACCCATATTCAATAAAACAAAATTGGAAAAAATATCCAAGTGTAGCTTTAGGAACAGAAAGACTAAACTAAACCCCGGAGCGACAGCCCATGAAGGGCCAAGGTCTACCGCCCAGCCGCTACGTCCCCCACCTCTGCCCACTACAGGCATTATTGGTGAGGTGCAGTACTGGAGGGTGGGACGTGGTCAGCGCCCCGAGCCCTCCCGGCCAGTTATGCGGTCTTCTCGACCTGGGGCCGCTACTTCTCCATCAAGTGGCTCCTCAATTGGTCCCCCTGGGCACCTAACGAGGCTGAGTGCACCCCGTGCCAGACCTCCCAGAGGGAATAAAATCCTCATGCTGGTCGAACCCGGGTCCTCCGCGCCAGAGGCAAGCGCGCTACCAACTGCGCTACGGAGGCAGTCCATAAACTTATGATTTTGTCCATCTCTTACGGTCTACTAATTATGTATAAGTAACTCAGAGTATTTAAGAAAATGAGGCACATAAATTTATTTGTCATACAAATATCTTAAAAATGTGGTGTTTATCGATTTGGGTAAAGAAAGTCAGGTGAGTGTGGCAGTTTATATCAAATTTTTGGGATGGATTACAATAGATATTTGCATTGTTAGCAGTTTGCTGCTATTATCTCCACGGACGGTTCGGTTTCTAAGAATCGCCTAAGCAAATGTTGGGGGGTAGGTATCATATTAACTGCTATTAGCCGTTTAGATATGGAAGAAGGAACAATGGACGGGTTCCCGCCACTGAACGAGCCAAAGGTCACATAACTGCACCGTGGTGTGGGTGTACACTCATTCAATTTTCTTCCAATTTTGTTTTTTTATTTCCTAGAGGAGAAACAATGCATGACGTCACCGATCAGCTGCTGGTTTCCCCACCACCAGGTATGAGAGGTAATTGGTATTAAATTAATTACCTAGCCTCTTCAACAGGGCCCGGCTTTGTGGTCTTCATACCTTTGTGTATCACATTTCCTTCTTCTGCACATAACCTCACTTCTACTTTCTCTACTGCACATCAAGTATTGCATTCCACCCAAAAAATCGACACCAAGATTTCAGTGCAAATAAACATTTTGGAGTCTCCTGGTCCAGGAAAAAAAGCATTTTTGTTTTCTCTTCTATGTATAGTAAGTAGTGCAAGTACTGTATTCGACCCAAAAATTAGATGTCGAGATTTCGCCAGAAATATGTTTTGAGGTCCCCTAAAGAAAAATATCCCTGTGTCTGTGTCTCTTTGCTGTGAACAGCATAACTCAAAAACGAAAAGTCACTTAAAAACCGAAGTTGGTATTTAAGTTTAATAACTTTCAAGAATGGCATACAAAGATTTTGAAGAAAATTCCTCCACTCTACACTACCCTTTACATGGACAATTTTTCCAAAATTTTTTATTTTCTCAAAAAATGGCTCTAACAATTTTGATTAAAATGTTACATATTTAAGAATTTTTATGGCAAATGAAATGAATATTTTCAATTTTCTGGCTATAGCCCAATACAGTCCTGTTTACTCTTTATGACTTTTGCATCACTGGTAAAGCGTAAAAGATAGACCAAATCTTACTATACAAAAATGTAGATCTCGTTAAAACACACGATTTATCTGTTGTCTGCCTGGTTGCCTCAGTTGTCCTACTGATTGAAAGGTTGTAGGTTCAACCCCGGCCCAGATGAATGTTTTTTAAGTGCGCTTTAAAACCGACAGTAGGTAGATTTAATGGCAAGTAAAAATAACTCTCGGGGACACTGTGTATGAACATCAGAGGAACAAAAGAACGCCCACTTAACAGTTCGAAGTATGTGGTTTAAAATGAAGAAAATTTGTACCACAGCAAATATTTTGTTAACGCTCTAAAATTTAGTTGATGAATTGTGTATTTTAAGATCTACATTTACCTGAGACATATTAAACGGTAAAAATTAATAGGTCTGGAGAACAGCCTTCTAAGTAGCGGTCTTGGAGTGATGAAGATTAGAAAAAAGTTAAATACGATTCACAGAATACCGGCAATTTTGACAAAAGGTTGCGAATGACATTAAGAGCTCCAGAAGCCGCAGAGTTCACAATTTCCAAGATGGAACCCTGCAGGAGATCTGAGTTCTGCGAAGTAGTCTTTGTTTCCTGTTAGGACGCGGCGGTGTACCGCGGAAAAAGGAATTGTGTTACACTGCTATACAATAAAAGGGTTCTTCATTAATTACGTCAAGCTGTTAGCAGTAAAGCTAGGCGGAGGACCGTGAGTTATTGCTCATAGGGTTTCTGTTATTAGGACCGCATGTCACGACAGGTTCTTTATTTCGGAAACGAGATAAGGACACGAGCTTCGGAGAACTACTTTGGAAATATACCTACATGTAAAATAATACCAAAATTGGTACCTATTGCGATGTAGAGAAGAGGAGACGAAAAGAGACCTTGCATCAAAATGGATCACCAACTATATTTCGGTATTAAATAACAACGCATTTATGCAAAGTTATGCCTTTTGGCCACATATTAGGAATAATAAAAATATTTAATGCTGTTCCTAATGATCATAAGGAAAAAGTTGATAATTTCAATGCTTTTAAAATGACTGCTATAGAGTACCTATGTCCAAAATCATTATCTGAATGGCAAGTTATCCTCTTAATGCTTATGTCCAAGGCAGTAACCCAGTGATTTCAACGAACGTCCAAGACAGTAACCCAGTGATTTCAACGAACGTCCAAGACAGTAACCCAGTGATTTCAACGAACGTGCAAGACAGTAACCCAGTGATTTCAACGAACATCCAAGATAGTAACCCAGTGATTTCAACAAACATCCAAGGCAGTAACCCAGTGATTTCAACGAACATCCAAGATAGTAACCCAGTGATTTCAACGAACGTCCAAGATAGTAACCCAGTGATTTCAACGAACGTCGAAGACAGTAACCCAGTGATTTCAACGAACGTCCAAGATAGTATCCCAGTGATTTCAACGAACGTCCAAGACAGTAACCCAGTGATTTCAACGAACATCCAAGGTAGTAACCCAGTGATTTCAACGAACGTCCATGATAGTAACCCAGTGATTTCAACGAACATCCAAGATAAGTAACCCAGTGATTTCAACGAACGTCCAAGATAGTAACCCAGTGATTTCAACGAACGTCCAAGATAGTAACCCAGTGATTTCAACGAACGTCCAAGATAGTAACCCAGTGATTTCAACGAACGTCCAAGATAGTAACCCACTGATTTCAATGGACGTCCAAGACAGTAACCCAGTGATTTCAACGAACGTCCAAGATAGTAACCCAGTGATTTCAACGAACGTCCAAGATAGTAACCCACTGATTTCAATGGACGTCCAAGACAGTAATCCAGTGACAGTAACGAGTAAGACAGTAACTTAATGATTTCAACGAGCCGATAAGGCAACAGAACGAATAACGTAGTATGGCCGACCAAGCACAGTTTCAATATATATAATATAATTTAAGTAGTTTAACTGTATACCAGAATGCTGCAAAGCTTTAGGAATTTTACTGATTATATTTAAAACACATGATTTGAGAACAAGATTATTCTATTTCTTAGCTCAATCAAACCTTGCCTGCAGTAGCTTTGGGTACCCCTTTCACACAAATAGAGCTAAAACCAAAACTGGAGTGTTTAACTAGTATTTGTAACATTTTTCTATTAACTCTGGGGGTTTATTCGGAAGGTTTTCGAAGCTGTTGCTTCAGGTAACAAACAGTATTTTTGTTCGTGTCTGCTTGATACCTAATGTGCTAATAATTTTTGCATACTTTGATTTCAATGTGGTATCCATTATTCAGGCTCAAACCGTTGTAAATGCTCCCTGCACCCGATAATTTCACTACTGCGTTTTATTATGTACGCACAAAATAACCAGAGTAGCTTATTGGAACTGGGAGAAAGTGTGTTTCAATTACTCAGAGATTTTCCTCAGGCTGCATTATTACCTTTAAGTTCGTCAGCTTTTTTTGCAGATAATGATACTTCTAAGCTTATAAGATTTTCAAGCCGTGAACCATCAATTTCTATGCACGTGGATTTTTCAATTGACCTCGCCATTCTAACCTCAAACGATCAGACAAATCACATGGCTAGTAGTTTGTTAGTGACACAGAAAGCACTGCGATGCGCAGACAAAAGTCCATCGGGGTGCGTTCAGAAGCCGATCGGTCACCAACTTCTCGAATGTTCACAGTTGTCTCTGTCATAAACAAAAGCTAAGTAAAAAACGACGTAAAAGCTTAATGAAATGGAAAAAATTTAACAATTAGTTAAACCTTTAATTAAAAGTTAAGAAAGTCAACATTATTTATAACATCGGATGCTGAAACATGTTATTACGAGTATTAATGTACTTGTTGACGAAGTTTCCATTTTGGGAGATTTATGAGCATGAAAATAAAATATTTAGATAAGTGTTTAAGGCAGAAAGGCTATCCAAATATTATAAGTACTAGAATTTCAGTGTGGCGATTTAAGCGATTCGACATTGTTTGTGCTATGAAACGTAACGTCGTGGTGTGAAATGCTTTCCAGTTCACTCGTGTTACTGTTTCCATGGCAAGCGCCGCACACCTAGGGTTCGTGACCTCGTGGCATAGCATATTAACAACTATGACGCACTCGGAATGCTTATGGTTTTGAACTACTAGGTATCTAAATTTTTACGAGTTTTCTCTATCGCAGCGCCATTAAGCATAAGGCGACTTACTAACTGCCGTGGTCGTTACAGTTCACCTTTATCAGCGTTTAGTGGCCACATCTAAAGTGCTTCCCATGTTTAAGCCCAACATCATTAGATGCTAATAACCCTGGCCTTTTTTAAAACAAACTCGGTCTGCTGGATTCCGTCACCTTGTCTCCTACTAATACAAACAACATCAAAGTTAACAATACAGGCTGCTTCTGTGGTCCAGTGGTCAGCGTTCTGCTATCTCAAGCCAGAGATCCCCGGTTCGATTCCCGGCTACGAATAGGAATAATTGTTCTTTAATCAGAAGAATTCCCAACGCCCCACACAGCCTGGAAGTATGAATATGGGAGCAAAAGTGTGTTTAATGTTATACATGTACACATTCATCCGAATGGGATGAACATTGACAAATCTAAATATTTCAGCATAGATAACTTGTTATGCTATCCACTGTACTATGCAACCTATTATATTCACACGGTTTTCTCAACCCACTTTTCTTTTACGTAACACATTCAAATTTTCTCCACACTCTTCTGCAAGCAATCCATACATGTTTCTATATTATCGAAATATAAATGCAACGTACCTATTACATTCATACGGTTTTCTTTACTAGCTTTTCTTCCTGTGGTACTTATTCTACAGTGCTTTCGCATAGTGTCGTACCGGTTTAGTTTATTTTTTATTCCTTACAGTATCCCAAGAGTTTTAATTAAATATTTGTGTGTGTTTAATAGTTCTTAAATGTCTCCAGCGAATCACAACACTTTTCGGCAAGTGCAACCTAAGGCAGAGCGTTTTAGGGATAAATCGTGAAGGCCAGGTATTTCAGCTAGTAAATGATAAAAACCAACGGTAAGGAACCCCTCAGTTCAGCAAGTAATAACACCATCAATTTTTTCAGCTATGGAAATGTGAAATAAAAACATTTCTACATATATCTATCTCGCTTAATATTAGGTAGATAAAACAGAATGCATTTAACAGTACTTTGTACCGGAGTGATTCCAATTAATATGAAGCAATGTTTATTATTGTATATCTTATAAAATGCTCACAATGAACATCCCTGACTCTGCCATCTCAGTACTGTTCATATGGAGCAACATATACTCTCGCAGTGGACACCCCTGACTCTGCCATCTCACTACTATTCATATGGAGCAACATATACTCTCGCAGTGGACACCCCTGACTCTGCCATCTAACTACAATTCATATGGAGCAACATATACTCTCGCAGTGGAAACCCCTGACTCTGCCATCTAACTACAGTTCATATGGAGCAACATATACTCTCGCGGTGGACACCCCTGACTCTGCCATCTCACTACAATTCATATGGAGCAACATTTACTCTCGCGGTGGACACCCCTGACTCTGCCATCTCACTACAATTCATATGGAGCAACATTTACTCTCGCGGTGGACACCCCTGACTCTGCCATCGCACTACAATTCATATGGAGCAACACATACTCTCGCAGTGGACACCCCTGACTGTGCCATCTCACTACAATTCATATGGAGCAACATATACTCTCGCTGTGGACACCCCTGAGTCTGCCATCTCACTACAATTCATATGGAGCAACATACTCTCGCGGTGGACACCCCTGACTCTGCCATCTCACTACAATTCATATGGAGCAACATATACCCTCGCAGTGGACACCCCTGACTCGGCCATCTCACTACAATTCATATGGAGCAACATATACTCTCGCTGTGGACACCCCTGTGTCTGCCATCTCACTACAATTCATATGGAGCAACATATACTCTCGCTGTGGACACCCCTGACTCTGCCATCTCACTACAATTCATATGGAGCAACATTTACTCTCGCTGTGGACACCCCTGACTCGGCCATCTCACTACAATTCATATGGAGCAACATTTACTCTCGCTGTGGACACCCCTGACTCTGCCATCTCACTACAATTCATATGGAGCAACATATACTCTCGCAGTGGGCACCCCTGACTCTGCCAACTCACTACAATTCATATGGAGCAACATTTACTCTCACTGTGGACACCCCTGACTCTGCCATCTCACTACAATTCATATGGAGCAACATACTCTCGCGGTGGACACCCCTGACTCTGCCATCTCACTACAATTCATATGGAGCAACATACGCTAGCAGTGGACACCCCTGACTCTGCCATCTCACTACAATTCATATGGAGCAACATACTCTAGCAGTGGACACCCCTGACTCTGCCATCTCACTACAATTCATATGGAGCAACATACTCTAGCAGTGGACACCCCTGACTCTGCCATCGCACTACAATTCATATGGAGCAACATACTCTCGCAGTGGACATCCCTGACTCTGCCATCGCACTACAATTCATATGGAGCAACATACTCTCGCGGTGGACACCCCTGACTCTGCCATCTCACTACAATTCATATGGAGCAACATACGCTAGCAGTGGACACCCCTGACTCGGCCATCTCACTACAATTCATATGGAGCAACATACGCTAGCAGTGGACACCCCTGACTCGGCCATCTCACTACAATTCATATGGAGCAACATTTACCCTCGCAGTGGACACCCCTGACTCGGCCATCTCACTACAATTCATATGGAGCAACATATACCCTCGCAGTGGACACCCCTGACTCTGCCATCTCACTACAATTCATATGGAGCAACATTTACTCTCGCGGTGGACACCCCTGACTCTGCCATCTCACTACAATTCATATGGAGCAACATATACTCTCGCGGTGGACACCCCTGACTCTGCCATCTCACTACAGTTCATATGGAGCAACATTTACTCTCGCTGTGGACACCCCTGAGTCTGCCATCTCACTACAATTCATATGGAGCAACATTTACTATTGTATACCCTATAAAACTCTCGCAGTGGGCACCCCTGAGTCTGCCATCTCACTACAATTCATATGGAGCAACATTTACTCTCGCTGTGGACACCCCTGAGTCTGCCATCTCACTACAATTCATATGGAGCAACATATACTCTCGCAGTGGACACCCCTGACTCTGCCATCTCACTACAATTCATATGGAGCAACATACTCTCGCGGTGGACACCCCTGACTCTGCCATCTCACTACAATTCACATGGAGCAACATACTCGAGCAGTGGACACCCCTGACTCTGCCATCTCACTACAATTCAAATGGAGCAACATATACTCTCGCAGTGGACACCCCTGACTCTGCCACCTCACTACAATTCACATGGAGCAACATACTCTAGCAGTGGACACCCCTGACTCTGCCATCTCACTACAATTCATATGGAGCAACATACTCTCGCGGTGGACACCCCTGACTCTGCCATCTCACTACAATTCACATGGAGCAACATACTCTAGCAGTGGACACCCCTGACTCTGCCATCTCACTACAATTCAAATGGAGCAACATATACTCTCGCAGTGGACACCCCTGACTCTGCCACCTCACTACAATTCACATGGAGCAACATACTCTAGCAGTGGACACCCCTGACTCTGCCATCTCACTACAATTCATATGGAGCAACATATACTCTCGCAGTGGACACCCCTGACTCTGCCGTCTCACAACAATTCATATGGAGCAACATACTCTAGCAGTGGACACCCCTGACTCTGCCATCTCACTACAATTCATATGGAGCAACATACTCTCGCAGTGGACACCCCTGACTCTGCCACCTCACTACAATTCACATGGAGCAACATACTCTAGCAGTGGACACCCCTGACTCTGCCATCTCACTACAATTCATATGGAGCAACATACTCTCGCAGTGGACACCGCTGACTCTGCCATCTCACTACAATTCATATGGAGCAACATACGCTAGCAGTGGACACCCCTGAGTCTGCCATCTCACTACAATTCATATGGAGCAACATTTACTATTGTATACCCTATAAAACTCTCGCAGTGGGCACCCCTGAGTCTGCCATCTCACTACAATTCATATGGAGCAACATTTACTCTCGCTGTGGACACCCCTGACTCTGCCATCTCACTACAATTCATATGGAGCAACATTTACTCTCGCGGTGGACACCGCTGACTCTGCCATCTCACTACAATTCATATGGAGCAACATACGCTAGCAGTGGACACCCCTGAGTCTGCCATCTCACTACAATTCATATGGAGCAACATTTACTCTCGCTGTGGACACCCCTGACTCGGCCATCTCACTACAATTCATATGGAGCAACATTTACTCTCGCTGTGGACACCCCTGAGTCTGCCATCTCACTACAATTCATATGGAGCAACATTTACTCTCGCTGTGGACACCCCTGACTCTGCCATCTCACTACAATTCATATGGAGCAACATTTACTCTCGCGGTGGACACCCCTGACTCGGCCATCTCACTACAATTCATATGGAGCAACATTTACTATTGTATACCCTATAAAACTCTCGCTGTGGACACCCCTGACTCTGCCATCTCACTACAATTCATATGGAGCAACATTTACTATTGTATACCCTATAAAACTCTCGCTGTGGACACCCCTGACTCTGCCATCTCACTACAATTCATATGGAGCAACATTTACTCTCGCGGTGGACACCCCTGACTCTGCCATCTCACTACAATTCATATGGAGCAACATTTACTATTGTATACCCTATAAAACTCTCGCTGTGGACACCCCTGACTCTGCCATCTCACTACAATTCATATGGAGCAACATATACTCTCGCAATGAACACTCCTGACTCTGCCATCTCAGTACTATTCATATGGAGCAACATATACTCTCGCAGTGGACACCCCTGATTCTGCCATCTAACTACAATTCATATGGAGCAACATATACTCCCGCGGTGGACACCCCTAACTCTGCCATCTCACTACAATTCATATGGAGCAACATTTACTCTCGCGGTGGACACCCCTGACTCTGCCATCTCACTACAATTCATATGGAGCAACATTTACTCTCGCGGTGGACACCCCTGACTCTGCCATCTCACTACAATTCATATGGAGCAACACATACTCTCGCAGTGGACACCCCTGACTGTGCCATCTCACTACAATTCATATGGAGCAACATATACTCTCGCAGTGGACACCCCTGACTCTGCCATCTCACTACAATTCACATGGAGCAACATACTCTAGCAGTGGACACCCCTGACTCTGCCATCTCACTACAATTCATATGGAGCAACACTCTAGCAGTGGACACCCCTGACTCTGCCATCTCACTACAATTCATATGGAGCAACATACTCTAGCAGTGGACACCCCTGACTCTGCCATCGCACTACAATTCATATGGAGCAACATACTCTCGCAGTGGACACCCCTGACTCTGCCATCGCACTACAATTCATATGGAGCAACATACTCTCGCGGTGGACACCCCTGACTCTGCCATCTCACTACAATTCATATGGAGCAACATACGCTAGCAGTGGACACCCCTGACTCGGCCATCTCACTACAATTCATATGGAGCAACATACGCTAGCAGTGGACACCCCTGACTCGGCCATCTCACTACAATTCATATGGAGCAACATTTACCCTCGCAGTGGACACCCCTGACTCGGCCATCTCACTACAATTCATATGGAGCAACATATACCCTCGCAGTGGACACCCCTGAGTCTGCCATCTCATTACAATTCATATGGAGCAACATTTACTCTCGCTGTGGACACCCCTGAGTCTGCCATCTCACTACAATTCATATGGAGCAACATATACTCTCGCTGTGGACACCCCTGAGTCTGCCATCTCACTACAATTCATATGGAGCAACATATACTCTCGCTGTGGACACCCCTGAGTCTGCCATCTCACTACAATTCATATGGAGCAACATTTACTCTCGCTGTGGACACCCCTGAGTCTGCCATCTCACTACAATTCATATGGAGCAACATATACCCTCGCAGTGGACACCCCTGACTCGGCCATCTCACTACAATTCATATGGAGCAACATATACTCTTGCTGTGGACACCCCTGTGTCTGCCATCTCACTACAATTCATATGGAGCAACATATACTCTCGCTGTGGACACCCCTGACTCTGCCATCTCACTACAATTCATATGGAGCAACATTTACTCTCGCTGTGGACACCCCTGACTCGGCCATCTCACTACAATTCATATGGAGCAACATTTACTCTCGCTGTGGACACCCCTGACTCTGCCATCTCACTACAATTCATATGGAGCAACATATACTCTCGCAGTGGGCACCCCTGACTCTGCCAACTCACTACAATTCATATGGAGCAACATTTACTCTCACTGTGGACACCCCTGAGTCTGCCATCTCACTACAATTCATATGGAGCAACATTTACTCTCGCTGTGGACACCCCTGACTCTGCCATCTCACTACAATTCATATGGAGCAACATTTACTATTGTATACCCTATAAAACCCTCGCAGTGGACACCCCTGACTCGGCCATCTCACTACTATTCATATGGAGCAACATACTCTCGCAGTGGACACCCCTGAGTCTGCCATCTCACTACAATTCATATGGAGCAACATTTACTATTGTATACCCTATAAAACCCTCGCAGTGGACACCCCTGAGTCTGCCATCTCACTACAATTCATATGGAGCAACATTTACTCTCGCGGTGGACACCCCTGAGTCTGCCATCTCACTACAATTCATATGGAGCAACATTTACTCTCGCTGTGGACACCCCTGAGTCTGCCATCTCACTACAATTCATATGGAGCAACATTTACTCTCGCTGTGGACACCCCTGAGTCTGCCATCTCACTACAATTCATATGGAGCAACATTTACTCTCGCTGTGGACACCCCTGAGTCTGCCATCTCACTACAATTCATATGGAGCAACATTTACTCTCGCGGTGGACACCCCTGAGTCTGCCATCTCACTACAATTCATATGGAGCAACATTTACTCTCGCTGTGGACACCCCTGAGTCTGCCATCTCACTACAATTCATATGGAGCAACATTTACTCTCGCGGTGGACACCCCTGAGTCTGCCATCTCACTACAATTCATATGGAGCAACATTTACTCTCGCGGTGGACACCCCTGAGTCTGCCATCTCACTACAATTCATATGGAGCAACATTTACTCTCGCTGTGGACACCCCTGAGTCTGCCATCTCACTACAATTCATATGGAGCAACATTTACTCTCGCGGTGGACACCCCTGAGTCTGCCATCTCACTACAATTCATATGGAGCAACATTTACTCTCGCTGTGGACACCCCTGAGTCTGCCATCTCACTACAATTCATATGGAGCAACATTTACTCTCGCGGTGGACACCCCTGACTCTGCCATCTCACTACAATTCATATGGAGCAACATTTACTCTCGCTGTGGACAACCCTGAGTCTGCCATCTCACTACAATTCATATGGAGCAACATTTACTCTCGCGGTGGACACCCCTGAGTCTGCCATCTCACTACAATTCATATGGAGCAACATTTACTCTCGCTGTGGACACCCCTGAGTCTGCCATCTCACTACAATTCATATGGAGCAACATTTACCCTCGCTGTGGACACCCCTGACTCTGCCATCTCACTACAATTCATATGGAGCAACATTTACCCTCGCTGTGGACACCCCTGACTCTGCCATCTCACTACAATTCATATGGAGCAACATATACCCTCGCTGTGGACACCCCTGAGTCTGCCATCTCACTACAATTCATATGGAGCAACATATACCCTCGCAGTGGACACCCCTGAGTCTGCCATCTCACTACAATTCATATGGAGCAACATTTACTCTCGCGGTGGACACCCCTGAGTCTGCCAACTCACTACAATTCATATGGAGCAACATTTACTCTCGCGGTGGACACCCCTGAGTCTGCCATCTCACTACAATTCATATGGAGCAACATTTACTCTCGCGGTGGACACCCCTGAGTCTGCCATCTCACTACAATTCATATGGAGCAACATTTACTCTCGCGGTGGACACCCCTGAGTCTGCCATCTCACTACAATTCATATGGAGCAACATTTACTCTCGCGGTGGACACCCCTGAGTCTGCCATCTCACTACAATTCATATGGAGCAACATTTACTATTGTATACCCTATAAAACTCTCGCAGTGGGACACCCCTGACTCTGCCATCTCACTACAATTCATATGGAGCAACATTTACTCTCGCTGTGGACACCCCTGACTCTGCCATCTCACTACAATTCATATGGAGCAACATTTACCCTCGCTGTGGACACCCCTGAGTCTGCCATCTCACTACAATTCATATGGAGCAACATTTACTCTCGCGGTGGACACCCCTGAGTCTGCCATCTCACTACAATTCATATGGAGCAACATTTACTCTCGCGGTGGACACCCCTGACTCTGCCATCTCACTACAATTCATATGGAGCAACATTTACTCTCGCGGTGGACACCCCTGAGTCTGCCATCTCACTACAATTCATATGGAGCAACATTTACTCTCGCGGTGGACACCCCTGAGTCTGCCATCTCACTACAATTCATATGGAGCAACATTTACTATTGTATACCCTATAAAACTCTCGCAGTGGGACACCCCTGACTCTGCCATCTCACTACAATTCATATGGAGCAACATTTACTCTCGCGGTGGACACCCCTGACTCTGCCATCTCACTACAATTCATATGGAGCAACATACTCTCGCTGTGGACACCCCTGAGTCTGCCATCTCACTACAATTCATATGGAGCAACATTTACTATTGTATACCCTATAAAACTCTCGCAGTGGGATACCCATGAGTCGTCGTGAATATTAATTGTGATTCTCTCCGTGGGTAACAAGCCCTTATACCGTCGCTAGTCATTTGTCACAGCGT
>CM060963.1:12306656-12366656 GCA_030765045.1 Tenodera sinensis
CAATTTTCCCAACTTGTCTATAACAGATGTCATGATGACTAATTACAGGGCAAGCACAACACAAACAACCACCTTGTGAACAGATTAACTATTAAGAAAATTCTTTAGAGGGGGCTAGGACCGTCGAATGGCAGTCGCGTGCGATTCCAGAGCGCTTCGAGGCCCTGACAAAAACAGCATTACATAACGCCGCCGGGTACAGATTCCTGGTATCATCTGTGTCGTTTCTCCCTAGTTCAGCATGACGAGGAGAGAAACCTGCACGGTGTCTGACCACCCCCCCCCCTCGTGCATTTACTTGCCAAGTACTCAAGTACGTAGAGGAATAAGTGTTTCTACAAGTGTCTTAAAAATGTTTAGCAGTTAGACCGCTCGCCTTATCACCAAGGTGGCCCGGGTCCAATCCCAGGGACTTACATTCGTGGTGAACGAAGGGGCGTCTGGACGGATTTGCTTCGAGTTCTCCAGTTTCCCCCGCCACGCATTCCAACAATTGTTACACACTTCAGAAAAGGGTAACGTCTACCCCTGCTCTTGAAGACCAATATCAACCGTGATTTTAAGGAAGTGACATGTTGACTCCATGTGGAGACGGCACGCCAAGGGGACCATGGGTCATGTAACGCTCGGGGCACCTGTGAAGGGCAAAATAAAACTAGAGTAGAGCTGAAATGGAGATATGGAATGAACCCTCCCAGCCTGCCGACCCGAGGAAACCCCTGAAATTGGTCAGGAAGGTCTACTACGGGAATCGAATCCACGACCTCCTGAACGAGGACCACATACGATATCACCTGAGCCATCTCGCTCAGTTTACCCGGAATGTATTGGCGATCTCAGCCAAGTATGGTGCGGGTCACATGTGTACAAGGCCTCGGTGCTGAATCTCTACCTTAATTATCATATTAAGACACCAGGAGGCGCGCTCTCTCTTCCTTAGAGCATTTCTACCTGTTCTTATACCACACCCTCGAAGCCTGATATCCAAGCACGATTTAAATTCAAATCATTCATCTTTTTTAATCTGACAAGGAGCTTACTCCGCACAACACCGCGTATAAACACCACCACCTGCGCGTCTGAAGATGCGCAGTGGGCCACCCTACCCACTCTTCTATCTACTTCATGTTAATGGAGATAAACGTTTACACAAATATGTAGGAGACTTCATAAACAGTTAAATCTTATTTTAAAAAATCGGGTCGATGTATAATGGATTTCAAATTACACACTCTTTGTATAAATGACATCGCGAGAAACAAAAGAATAGCGGCTAAACACAAAAGGTGTTTATCTCGGAAATGGAGGGAGGATACGATGCCACAAAATGCTATTTTATGCAATCCTATCATTAAAACGGTTTGTTGTGACAAAATAAATGGTGCGAAACTACCCTATTTCTGGCACCATTGTCAGAAAATGAATGACGTGGTACTTGGCAAAGCCATGAGGCGCATCGGAAAGTGTGAAACTGCCCAGTTGTGTACGTAGCTTATCTCACAAACACGGCGAGACAGTGTGTACACTCTGTTCAGAAGCAATCATATCTCCAGGACAACAACGTCTCCTATATCGGCAGGCGCGAGAGATCATTTATTTGTGTTTTATCACTGACTATACGGCAGTTTACTATTATTTCACTGTTCTAATAAACAAGATAACAAGCGATCGCAGCGCTGGACAACCAAGGTCAATACGCCTCGTCGCTTTGCCAGACAACAAGATAGCAATGACGGCATCACTGCTACAACATAATTTTCTCCAATATGCCTGTAAGAAAACCTGAAACCGTCATGACTGTTCTGGAATTAATAAACTCTCAGCACTCTTGGCTTCGTTCAAAATGTCAAACGGAATACAATCCATATGTTCAATAGTTTTTATCATTACCTTCCATACATGTTGAAACAAATGAAACAACAACCGTGTTACGTCATACATATCTGAGCTCTGATACATTATAATCTTACATTTAGCAAATATATTAATTATTTTTACATATTGAAATACCAAAGTTACACACAACATTGTATGTATAATCTTTTCATCGTTGAATTCCGTGCTTTAACGAGGTCTACGTCTTTCTGTCCTAACGTTCTGTAAATCTTTTATACATATAGATATCCTCAAAAACTTCAAATTGCAGGTCCCATTAGTAAAGGTTTGCAAAAGCTATACTAAGGTAAACGATAGTGGGTGAAGAAATGCATGTGATACCCTCAGATCCTTTAAAATTGAACAAATAGCCTTACCCTCGACAGTGCTACCACACAACACACCTTCGCGCCTTATTTAGCAACCATCTCTAACGACAATCTTAGAAGCTTAGTGACCGTTTATCACAATTAATTAATTTGGTTGAAAATCGCTGCCAATTAAGAACTCGAAAATTTTCGTGCGCACATATTGGAATCTTGCGGCATCTTCTGTAATAAAAGCTTGCAATTAGACAAGTAGATAAAACAAAAGCAAGTAATTTTTCTATAGCCTCCTGATTAATTAATACATGCGTTAATTGTTGGCTGCCATGGCTATATTCGTACATATCGGGTCCGGAGCAGGATACCATGGACTGGATAAAACAAAATTCGCCCACGATTTGTTTCAAAAACACCGCTACAGTTTTTGATTGATTTCTGCATTTGTCAAACAACAGAAACCTCTCAAATCGTAATTACTTTGGGCGCCAAAAGATGCCAATGATATTTTTCTACGTCCCGGATCTGTATCGTAATCAATTACCTGCGTTGGCCATTTATGTGAATTTGTTTGCCGATACTGAGAGTGACGTGCACAGACAGACAGACAGACGTAATATATCATGTGCACATATGTACAGTACATACTAATTAAGATTCGTGAGGAATAGACGAATGAATAATGAATGCGCACACAAGAGATGTCGCTACGTATCGAGATTAGTCTTTTTTGTTGGTTTGAGGTTAAGGAATGCCTGAGTGGATGAACAAAATGCATAATCAACAAGTGGAATTTGAGGGGGTGGGGTAGGTATACTAACAAAAACCTTTGTTGATTGGACTAAACCTGTAGCAATATATTGAAATATGTCTTTACAACGTCCACATTTTACAAGGAATACATATTCCGAGGTCTCCTGAATTTATAAAAGACTTTGTGTTTTTATTTTGAAAATTATTAAAGAAATTTAAACACAACGGTATATTAAGCTGAAATCCATCTTAGTTAAGCTTTAACTGGGAAGGTGAGCATTCATAACACAACTAGGGAGATGGGGTGTTAACAGCATCCCACATAAACATGATATTGAGGTTAAGAATTTAAAAAACAATGTTTATTATACGTTAGACATTGTAGTTCAGCTTTCATTAATTCAATTAAGTACAATTTTAATCACCAAGTTACTCCAGTAATTATCCATAATTAATAAATCAATAAGATGTGTAACATGGTTTCAAATGTTAAGAGTATACACTATTTCTCAAATTAATAAAAGAGAAAAGCTTTACCCAATGTAAAATTATAGAGAGATGTTAATAAAGGAACATGTATATTTATATAACTTAAAACAATCAATTCCTAAGTTGGTGGAAAAACACATTTTAACAAGAATCATTTTCATTATCACTAGCAGGTGTTGCAATAGCACCCCAGTGATTAAAACTTCGGGACTTCCGCGCATCTCTGTGGGCTGTGTAGCTGCGACTCTATGTGGCATCTTCGGTTCCCTCATTTCATCCCTGTCTCCTGGGGGTGGTAGCCACAATAGAGCTGTGTAGGTTGAAGAGAGCGAGGTTTCCCCTCTGTTTGTACCCTTTACCTTTTTTACTTTCTCTACTGGTAACTCGAGGATGTAGTGTATTCCACCCAAAAATTCCATGTCGAGATTCCAGCGGAAATGTGTTTTGAGATCCCCTGAATCAAAAAAAAAAAAAAAAGCATTTTTAGAAAAAGGTCCGCGCGCGCGCGTGTGTCTGTGTGTGTGTGTGTGTGTGTGTGTGTGTGTGTGTGTGTGTGTGTGTGTGTGTGTGTGTGTGTGTGTGTGTGTGTGCGTCTGTCAGTTTGTCTGCCACGCTGTGGACAGCGTAACTCAAAAACGAAAAGTGGTTAAAAACCAAAGTTGCTATTTAAGTTTAATGTCTTTCAAGGATGCGACACGAAGATTTTGAAGAAAATAGCCCCACCCTAAACTACCCTTTACATGGAAAATTTTTTGAAAATATTGTTCTTGAAAATGGCTCTAACGATTTTGATTAAAATGTCATATGTTTGAGATATTTTTATGGCATATGAAACTTTTCAGTTTGTACATGAATGACATTACTAGCTATAGGTACACAGTAGCTGTGCTGCATGCACAAGTAAATAAAGATACCTACGTGGTAGTATCTCGTAAGAAAGTGCAACATGGTGAAATCGATACCTCCTTGTTCACTACACGCAGCACAACATGTCCTGAGTGACGTTCCAGTATTTTATCTCATTCCAAATCTTGGTATGTTTGTAATGCTATCTCCTCTAGCCGAATTCCTCATGCGAATAATTACTCTTTCCCACTGCATAAGCGATAAACTGTAATTACGTACATGGGAAGCATCAAACTCGTGGGACATCACACTCAAATCTAACTTTCTATCCTTTATTTTCATAGCATACATTTTTACTTTCTCTGCTACGTATAGTAAGTAGAGGAAGTATTGTATTCCACCCCAAAATTCGATGTAGAAATTTCATGGGAAATACAAGTTTTGAGGTTCCTTGAATAAAAAAAGGCATTTTTAGAAAAAGATCCGTGTGTATGTGTGTATGTGTGTTTGTGTGTGTTTGTCAATCCGTCAATCTTTGGGCAGCGTAAATCAAAAACGAAAAGTCTGTTAAGAACCAAACTTGGTATTTAAGTTTAATATCTTTTAAGGATGCGATACAAAGACTTTGAAGAAAATTCCTCTACCTTAAACTACCGTTCACATGGAAAGTTTTTCGAACATTTTGATTTTCTCAAAAATGCCTCTAAGGAGTTTTATTAAAGTGATACATGTTTAAGATATTTTTATGGCAAACGAAATATATATGTTGAATTTTCTGGATATAGCTCATGTAGTCCTGTTTACTCTGGATTACTTTTACATATCTGGTAAACCGTACGAGATAGACCAAATCTTACTATACAAAAAATGTAGATGTTGCTAAAAGACACAATTTATGTCCAAATAAATTATTTTGTACAGTGAACCATTTCGGAGATATTCCTTTTTATTTGTGTGACTTTTGGAAAACTCATTGTTGTAACGGATAATGTAATAGAAACCTCCAGAAGGGAAGCAAAGAGGGTTGAGTGAGTGAGTGAGAGAGTGAGTGAGAGTGAGTGAGTGAGTGAGTGAGTGAGTGAGTGAGTGAGTGAGTGAGTGAGTGAGTGAGTGACTGAGTGAGTGGTGTTTAAGGCCCCTTCGACAACTAGGTCATTTGGGCCCCACCAAAGAGGAAGAATGTCGATCCCATGGATACAAGGAATTCAGACATAAATTAGAATAACAAAATATTGAAGAAAATGTATGCATAGATAGACATAAATGGGGAGAAAACATTGAATTTTATGTGTAATCTTAGGTTAACGGAAAATGTAAATACACTGTAAAACCGGGAAATTATATATACATACATATGTATAATAGTATGCTTGGTTGTGTGAGTATTCAGATTGGGTTTCGTCATGATCCTACAGCTAATTGGGAGTTAATAGATTTTTGTACATCCAAATTCAAATGTTATGCTGTTGCCAAATTTTATTTATTACATTCTGTAACGTCATTTTGAGTTACAAAATGTTTTATGATGTCTGCACCCTTGCAAATTTTGCAATTACACGCTCTTTAGTTATCCACTTTCAATAAATCACTCAACTTCACCTTAAAAAAGTCACGCCTTACCACGTGTCATGGTTCTGATGTCATTTTACAAACCTAACAAGGTTTGAGTGCATTTGGGTTCTGCGCATGCGCAGAGCAGAACTAGTTTTAGAATAAGATAGTTTAAGGAGGTTATGAAAGCCACAAAATTTGGAGCTGGCAACATTAAACTCGGTCACAAAGTATTTGTACATTTTGGAACCCTCACTTAACCTGACACATTTCTATATAAATACTGCTATAAATTTTGAAGACAGGGGTGGGGGTTAGCATAGCTAGCATTCCATCCACATTTCCATACTACTTAGACTGAGGAGTAATTTGCATCGCATTTTGGGATAGTTAGGGTATTCTGTCCAACTTTGAGTCCAATTAGGACGTTATATTTCATGTGGTCAGGTAGAAAACATTGATTCCTTCAAGCGAGGTCTTGACAGCTGTCTTACGTTCCCATGAGATACATACTTAGGTACACTTCATTCTATATCCCTTGCTTCTTCTGAATAAAGAAGAATCTAAGTGACAAGGCTGCCCACATTTCAAGTCTCTGTGAAATACGGATATTTTTTGTCGTGTACTATTATATCTTTTCTACTAGTTATTCAAAATATTATTTTTTTTCTCTTTCTACTACGTGCACACACTTACTCGCACTATCTTGTATTCTATTCAAGAATTTGATGTCGATATTTCATCCGAAATACACGGCCGAAGAGAGTGAGTATTCCAAGAGCCGTGAGTTACTAATCCTAACGTGTTGTATACAATATTATAGAGTATTATAAGAGTATTTTAATACATGTATACATAGCATATATAATGGAATTTAATTATTGTGGACTTTGGAAAAAAGACCACTCATCAACAAACATTGTCGTTATATTCTATAATTTTGGATGCTAGAGTCATATGTGAATTCAATGTAAAAAATGAATGGTGATTTTCACGGCTCATCAGCAAAAATTTAAATGACAGTCCAAGATACAACTATGTAGGAAAGTTAAGAAAAGTTTATTTATGTAATTATACAAAATTCAAGAATTGGTGTTTGGGAAATAAGACAGACGTAAATGAAGATAATTTGTTGGCGTATTTTATGGTAAGTCGCAGAGTACTAAAGCTTCGAGTGTTTGGAGTGAATATACCATGGTGAATATTGAACCAAATATTCTGAACAGAGTTGAGATCCAGTGAATTTTCAAGTCATTCCAAAGTGACAACATTTTTGCTAGGAATCCTCCACATTCTTCGATTTATGACGTGGGAAAGTCGTCTGTTTAATGTTTAATGTTTCTGACAATGTCTTCAGTTCTGGGTCTGCTATTTTCTCTCAAATTGACAATATACTCGACATTGTTCATCATTAATGCGAATGAAACGTTTAGTTCTCGTGAATGTAAAACGACTGGAAGCTTTGCCGTCTATTCTATTTGATATGCTTCAACCACTGCAGTTGAAAATAACTTTCAACAGAAAACAATATCCTTTTTCCATTCTTCTTGTGTCCAGTTATGCTGTTTTCTAGTCTATGTCAATCTTTTTCTTCACAGAACCGGCCAATAGCTGTTTTCTGAGCGGCCTTTGAGGTTTTCTTTCAACTTCTAGAAAGCGCCTGCCTTGAAGCATCACCTCTGCAGCGCCCAAATGTTTGATAAATAAAAACTGTTCTTTTCACGATTAATTTTGCTGATTCATCTTTCCTTGAGATTTTTCATTTTCGAATATACAGTTATGATTTCTAAACATATTTCTTTAATTTGGGAACCTCGAAGCAGTATTTCGGCTGAAATATTGATATAAGATATTTAAGAGAAATATAATATGTAGGTATTTAATCAGCCTGAGGTCTAGGCTATTTGGAAACTCGTCTACTGATGCCAAGGTCCGGACTTCAAAACTGGCACAGACCAATGGTTTTCAAGTGTCCGTAAAAGCGACAGGCTAATGTCGAGTAACTCCTCAAGGACGAAATTGTGGCACACCGGCGGTGCCGATATCATCCTGGTAATATTGACAGTACCGTTAATAAACAGACAAAGAATATGTATTTCTCCCACCTTTGTACAAGAGAACGAATAATCATTTTTGACTAGAGAAATTCCTGAGAGAGAAACTTTTTATTCTCTGTCCCAATGATTTGTCGAGAGTTAGTTTGGTTTTCTGTTAGACAAATGGTCATAACAGTAGCTATATCATTGTGGTTAACTACTGATACGCCTGAAGGGAAACCACAATTTCTCAAGTGCCCCGGGGGCGGTGATCGTGGGGGAGGAGCTCAAAATGTGTATATTCTCAGTCGAGTTAACGGTGATTTATAAAGATAAAAAACACGGAACCTTAATGAGACAATTGACTGCTACGCCCCCTCGTGTTCCACCTGATGACTCTAAACTTCACACTTTTCTTTCTATTGTTATATTACCTCACATTCTTGTTAAACGCGATAACATCTGCCTGGCTCTAAATTAATAACCCGTGAAAGAAAAAGTGGAACCTCCGTTTGCTCAAACTGGAGGGTTCCTCAGGACTTCACGTGAGAGGAAGCTCCGGATATGGGCTGATAGTGTGTTCCAACCCGCGGGTATGACTCTATGACAAGGTTAGGAGGGGGGACTTGCTACCTCGACCTATAGGTAGATATTTTGTGCCTATGCCCCTGCGTCCCCAGGAAAGAAGAGCTGAGATGGGGGGATAACTAAGGGTGATAGGATCTGACGAGATAGAAGAGGGCAGGTTTCCTAACAGTTACAAATTGAAACTCCCCGGTAGCACCTCACACAACCGGCTCTCCTATTCCTCTGTGGGCTAACATATCCACCGGGACGCGATTTGCACGCCGAAACTCCCGTCAATACCACCCTGAAATAGCCAACCAGGACGAAAGGTGATTGAAACAAGAACTGGTGTGAAATAAAGAGACAGGGAGTTCAGAGGATGTAATTGTGTCTCCAAGCATCTACCCAGTGATCCGGATAAACCCCCGAAAAAAGAAAAAATACCCATTGCTCAGGAAGATCGGTCACGAAATCACCCTGCGACCTCCCGAATATTACTACAGACGCTATCGCCTGAGCCACGTTTTTTCTAAAGCGATTTTTATGGGTAGTTGAGGAGATCTCAAAAGATGTCTGATAAAATCCCAACATCGAAATTTCAAAACCCTTAGTAGAGGAAATAATATATAATATTTGTACAAACGGTAGTTGAGAATAAGGGAAATCCGCTAACGTATTCATATGGTGCTGTCCAACTATATATTCATTCGACTTCTCGTCTTTTAATTACGTTGTTCATACGCACTTTTTAAACACATCTACCTATCTCGGGGAGGAGGCGAAGAAATAAAAATAACACAAGTTGCATGTGTTCTGGTATTTGGTGTTACTTTTATATCAGCTGCAGGGATTCTTTGCTACAAAACTGTAAGGGGCGGAGAAAAGGCGATGCGGACGTTGTTTCTCCTGCCGAATATTAACTTCTATCGATCTAATTTTTAACAAGTATGATTTTTATTTGTGTGTTTTTAGTTTTAAGCACAATAACATAATTTCATGAGCACTGAAGAAAAGCCTAAGTTAATTTGCTCTTGTACTTTCATATTTCAGAACACGGATGCTGTAATTCTAAGGTAAAAGAGAAAACTGGTAATTTCAACGAGTGGGTAAGACAGAAGCACATATACAGGAAATAATCGCAGTACCTTCTTACAAGGTTAGTCGTGCGGATGAAGTTAAATTGAAAACTGCCCTAAGATAAGATGTGAGAAAAAAAGATTAGATATCAACACACGCATGGCTTTCTCTACTAATGACACATATACACACGTGCGCACTCCCTCGCGCGCGCGCGCACACACACACACACACACACACACACACACACACACACACACACACACACACACACACACACACACACAGACACGCACACACACACACTGTATGCACTATACATCATGTTCTGCTTATAAGTATAATATAAGAAGGGTTTGTAATTTCAAAACTATACATACAAATGGGTTATGGTTGGTAGCATTTGAAAGAGGGAGTTGGGAAGTTTTAACCCACTGATGTTAAGTTTAGAATAATTAGGCATCGCGCGCTTGCGCAGATAATTGCATAAGAAAATACATATCATATCGTTCATGAGTCAGCATATGAACAATATTCCAGCAAGATAGGGCACCACCACACTTTAGACTAATGTAGTACGGGCATCTTTAAACATGCAGTTCCCTGGAAGATGGGTCACAAGAGGGTTACTAGATCACATGGCCTCCCAGACTCCACCAGATTTTTACTGTGGGGATCAGGTCTACAGGACACCAGCAGGTAATTTGGCAGACTTATGACAAAGAATTTATGCTGACGTCGAGTGTTACGTCACAGATGCTTCATAACAAATAGGTCGAAGAACACTGGTTGGGCATTCCCCGTGCCACTAATGACAGCCATGTTGACCATTATGAACCATAAGCTGTAGATTATAGTATTCATACAAAAATAGATTCTTCTATCCGCGTTAATCATGATATAAATCATATCATGTCTTTTTTCATTTTATACCTGAAGTTAGCTTATTTAGTTGCATGAACGTCATGCAAAAGATTTGGCTGCTATGGGAATACTTGATTAATTTGTATTTGGGGATCTGAAATATGGAGGTCTGCTAATATGGAAGCGGATCAGAGATATACCACCTGCAGTGGTCAAAAATGTTCAGCAAGAATTCATGCTCGGACTTCAGCGTTATCAGATTGTAAATGGGGAACAATTTGAAAACGCCTTATTAAATAATTAACATTCTTTTGTAGTAGTATTTGTGTAAATTGTGGAGAAAATAATTAAACAAGCCAACAATTAAATCTCTCCCATAGCAATAAAATCTTTTATATGAAACAAACGAATCTGTTAATGCAAATAAATAAGGTAAATATGCAGCCATTTAAAGTTTTGATGAACCTTGTACAATGATGGCTGAAAGTTGTGTTTCTTTTTTGTGAAGCATTCCTTTCAAAATATTAAATTTGTCTTTCCGAACAACTTTGGTTAATTTTAATGTTATTTACATTAAACCTTTCTCATGAAGAAAACTGTATGTAGGGGAGAAGGAGAAAGACTGGAGGAGGCTGGGATAGCAATGAGGTGCCGCCTTTTGGACATAGAAGTATCACTAGTGACTTGTCTTAAAGATAACGCTTGACCTCAGACGTCTGTATAAGTCAAAGAATTTGTACAGAAGGAGTTTTCCATGGAGCTGAATAAACTTATATAGAAAAATACGTAAACAAAATTGTTATGAGTTATAATAAAAACTTCTCTTTTCTTGAACGTGTTTTTTATGATTAATGTTATTCTGCATTCTTGAGTGTGAAGATATTTGGGTGTTTTATGGAGTCCTTCCCGTAAAGTTATATCATCATTTGATTCTGAATGCATCTGGTTTATTATCCTGAAAAAAAGAAATATTTTGGGTAGAGGTAGGCCTAAAGAGTGATGTATATCTATGTATGGCCGAAGGAATGGGTAGGTTCATATGCAAATCTCCATCTCAGGGCCACACTTTGTTACTGCTTGCTGACACCGCCGCTCTCTCCAAGTGCCCCGAGCGATACCAAACTCTCCACTGCAATAACGGAATAAGTTCCTGCCATGGAACCAATTATAACTATTCCCAACACAGGGCTGCACAAAATGTTTGCTTTCTAACACGCCAGAGAGCTCACTCTGCATACAGAGATGAATAACAAATGCTTATTAGTGGCAATAAGGTATTGCGATTGAAATAAAGAAAAGAAAGGAAAAAATGTGACGTGTTGCACTCACATGACTTTCTCTACTCTTCTACAAACTATTCGTCTATCTACTTCGTGTTAGTTGAGATAAACATTTGTACAAATTATCTTATTGCTGATTTTCTTGTATGTCCAAGGAGAATATGGGAATACAGTAGACTTTGAGTGATCTTGTGAAGCTTTGAAATTCTGTTCTCCTTGCAAAGCCAGAAGATAAAAAAGTAAATAACGACCTTCTATTTGAGAAAAGTTTAAGTGTTGCAAAAGGGTAGTTTAAGGTTAAGCAGTTTTCTCTTCCTGTCTCATCCTTGAGAGATATTAAACTTGACTACCAGCTTTAGTTTTAACCGACTTTTCGTTTTTGGATTGTGCTGTTCACAGGCAATCTCTCTCTCTCTCTCTCTCTCTCTCTCTCTCTCTCTCTCTCTCTCTCTCTCACACACACACACACACACATATATAAGAACATTTTTCTAAAAATGCTTTTTTTTTATTCAGGGGGCTTCAAAACATATTTCATTTGTAATACAAATACCATACATACGGTATTTTAATAAAAATCGTTAGAGCTATTTTTAAGAAAACCAAAAATAAGAAACCTATTTCATGTAGACGGTAGTTTGGTGTAGGGGATTTTCTTCAAAATGTTCATATCGTATCTTTGGACGGTCTTGATTTATCCCAACTGTTGCTTTTGAGTTATGCTGTTCAGAGAAACACTCACACACGGACCTTTCCCTAAAACGTTCAAGTACTCGTACGTAGAGGAGAAAGTAGAAATGGTGAATTATCATACATGTTTGTATTCACATTTCGTAAATTTCCAAGATGGAATGTTTCGAAAAGGCTAACGCTAAGAAAAAGGTGTTAGAGATGAACTTTGTATTTTAATTGGCTATACATTTTTATTGCAGTAATTTTCCCTTGATATCCAAAACGTGTGGTATTTTAATCAAAATAATAAAACACTATTTTTGAGGAAATAAAATCAATAAACATTTTCCATTTAAACGGTCAAAGGAAAATCTTCATGGAAGGTGCCGAGCTTACATTCGAGGTTTTTTAGTTATACGCCAAGGGACATTTTTTTAAATTCGTATAATTTGTTATAAATGTATTTATAAGTTCACATTAAATTATATAATATATGGTATCGTGATAATCGTATTAAATTCATGCATTATACATTCATTTCATAAAACTTGACAATTTTATAAAGAGTTAAAAGTCCTGCTCGAACTCTTATAATGATAATCATGATAATGATGATGATGATAATGATGATGATGATGATGATGATGATGATGATGATAATAATAATAATAATAATAATAATAATAATAATAATAATAATAATAATAATAATAATAATAATAATAATAATAATAATAATAATAATTTTTTTTTTTTCTGGAACACCTGCCATACAAAATAACATTTGATTATTTTTATTGCGCTGAATTACTGGAAAATTGTGACTAAGTCAGTGATTTCAACGAATGTGTAAGAGAGCACTTCAATTGCGTCTTTATTATTTAGGATCCAATATTCATATTATGAACTTTATCTTAGAAGATTCGAATCTTGTATTCACAGATTTAAATACAATTCTAGACTGTTTTTCTGGTTTTTGAGTATGCAACGGCGGAGCGCGTGCATGTTCATGTACTTAAAGGGACAAGGCAGCCTGAACATGCGGAAATTACACCTTAGTGAATTAAATTAAGTTAAATCATGAACATTATTCCGAGTTGTTACTTGCATTAATAGCTTGTGTGGTTGTGTCTATACAAATTATTTCACTCGGCAGAAAAGTAATACAATTTACTCCTAAAACATGTGAATTCATGTACATTTTTCTCAGAAAGTATGAGAGGTAGAGAACTGAAATTTCCATCACGTGTGTACAACACGTGTTTTTTCACATTTTGACTTTGCAAATAATTTTTTTTAATTTCTAGTAATCTGACATACATAATTAAATAATTGAGGTTCAGAAGATAGCTTATTACACTAAGAAGAAGCATGTAAAAGTGTGATTCTGTATTCCAAATAATATAAAAAATATTCGGTCGGGGTGGCTCAGACGCTGGCTTACTGATCCCAAGGTCACGGGTTCAAACCAGGCCCAGCCCGATGGTTTTCAAGTGTGCTTAAAAACGACAGCTCCATGTCACTAGATTTAATGGCATGTAAAAGAACTCCTGCGGGTCAAAATTCCAACACACCAGCGACGCTGATATGATCCTATCAATTGACAGCGTCGTTAAACAACAAAATAATTAGTAATTAATGCATTCCAGATAGAACTTTCAGATCAGTTGTAATTTAACTCACTAAGGTGTAATGTTCAGAGTATCTTGTCCCATAAAGCTTTATAGAATCTGCGGCTCGAACTTAGCAGATCCCCAGATCAAATTCTTTGTATCGCCCAATCAGATCTCACGTTTTTCATCACACGCTAAATATCGGACTGAATATTTGATATATCGACACAAAATTACATACAGAATTAAAATACATAGAAATAAAACAGTTGGTACAGAACACCGACGCAACCCCGAGGGAGGAGAGCAATCGGTTTCCCAGTCCCGCACCCCTGTTGGCAGTACGAACCTGAAGGGGTGGCAGGCGAACCAAGTTGAGCCAGCCTCCGGCGGGGTACTTCTGTGACCCTGCCCTCTGCTCTGTCGTGGCAACGTTCCGGTCGCCCTTAGGGTCCATCCTCCCCGTTAGGGACATAGACACGAAAGACCGCCTTTCGGTCGAGGTGCTAAGTCCCTCTCGGCAACTTGTCATAGAGTCAGAACACAGTAGGGAGAAAGCAAGCAAGAGATTTTAACGAACCGATAAGACAATAAGCAGACAGAAGTAAGTCTAAGAATGGTTAACAGAGCGAGACAGTGATTTTAACGAACGGATAAGACAGAAAGTGATTTCTGCGAACGCGTGATGCAAAACACTAGTAGTAATTTTATTGAGCTATTGAGGCGGTCAGCATGTGATTTCCAGGTACGAGTAAAACAGCAGTCTAGTAATTTTAACGAACAAATTATGGAATGGGAGGGATTTCAAAGGAGTAAGGGGAAAAGTAATAATTTTAACGAACTATTAACACAGATTCCGGAACGATGAACAGAAGCTGGTGATGTCAACGATCCAGTAAGAAAGAAACCCAAAAGCAGGAAATTAACATGCTTGTCTCTTCCAACGGACTACAAACGAACACATGACCACAAAGTTTAGGCGCATGGACTTAGACGACTTTTACTCCAGAGGCTATATGGAACACTTCAGATACAAACCGGGCGGCGTCATTTTATTTTATTGTAAACGTTTTGAAGCCCAACCACAAATAATTAGGGTAATAATTAATTAATATTAATTAACGTAGATAACGTCAAATGTGTCAACCTTGGCAATGAAGGTCGATAATGCCGGTTTTACCGAATGCCGTCGTAATGCTCTCCTCCTCAGGCCTTGTTATGCATTTTAGCATTCCATCGCAAAAGTAAAGTTGTTAGTGCAGCGCACATTCCTGGAGAAGTTCTACGTGGGCGTTGGCGCCTGTGTCTATACAGCATCTACCAAAACTATAGCAACACTCTCACATGAATCCAGCGGTCTTATGTTTCGTCAAAAAAGATAGATATATTATTAAAGAGTACACTTTAAAAAAATAATTATGTCATTCTTTTTTAAGGAGTTAGATTTTTTCAGGTTTAGAAAAACCGAAAAAGAAATCTAATTTTAAAATCGTTTTGGAGATGTGACCATGAAAATATATGGGATGTCAATTTTACTTTTCTTTACAGAGGGGCACATACGTGAGGAATATTTATAAATATGACATTGTTATCGTATACTGTTTATCAACAATTGACATTGGGAAAAGGAGTTTAAATTAGCACTATTTGGCAACGGATTCAACCCCATAATGAATGAGCCAGCGAAGCCGAAGTGGTGTCCGTCTACAGTGTATTGTTTATACTGCAAATCGCACCACCGAATGTTGCTATTGTTATGATGTCATGCCATTCAGTTGCGCTGTAGCTTCCATTTTGTTATGGTGAGAAAATACATTCTTAAGTAAAAATAGGTATAAAACGTAAAGAAGAATATTATACGGCTAGCGATTGGTTTCCGCAAGTGCTGCAAGTTATAGAGATATTGCAATTCAACTGGAAATAACTACAAACACTTGTGTAGCACAAACAATAAACATTTAGGGAAAAGCGGCAAATTTTCAGACCTGGAGCAAAGTGGTAGGCCAAGGGTTGCATCGCCCCGGGATGGTAGAAGTATCGGAAGGTAGAGGAGTAGCTGCCGGAAAACCGCCGAGAACTTCGAGAGGCATCCAAATCTTGGAATAACATTGTCGTGCAAGAATGTAAGAATATTGTAAAGGATATCTGAAACGAGTAAGTCTACTGTGTTTGAAACTCAAAGGAGGACCAATAAAGTATGAAATCGTCTGCAATTTATGTCTGATGCAATATAACATACATTTATAGTAATGTATAATGTTATGTGTTCTTGGAGGAGAAAATTTCAAGATATCAAATGGCTGTCTTTAAACATTTTGTAGAACTTGTATGTCTGTGAACATGGTATTTTCGAGATTCTCGATAGGAGTTTGCTAGATTCACGGATTTATGACCTGTTCTCAAGGAAGGTTTATTCATTTAAAGTAACATGTGATCTTTGAAAGTCTAGCACCTTCCTATGATGGACAGATTTTTGGCATTTTTGTGTTCCCCTTTCTTATTTTATCTCACTTCAAGGATTTACGTAGGACTTAAGTGTATAGATGTCCTTACTTTCGTGACAGCTGCTCCTGTATGGTCTGCTATAGGTTTTATCTGACGAAGTTTTGAAACCGTCAAATTTCTGCTCTGTGAGTTTACTTTCTCTTTTAGTACAGAATCATTGTAATGCCAGACAGATGGCCCCAGCCGCATAGTTGCCTTTCTGTATCATGCATATTATGTCTATCCCTTTTAATGTTTGGGAAGTGTCTTGGGTTGTGGCACTGGATATTTCATTCTGTATTTACCTAATGATTGAAGGAAACCACAAGTAATTCCCAATAGACAATCTCCCAAACGCTTACCACAGATGTTTCGCTTGCTGTGCACATTTTTACTTTCTGCACCACATTTACCAAGTGAGTGTTGCACTTCACTCAAAAGTTCGATCGAGTTTTATACATAACATGTTTCGAGACCTCCTGAGTCCAAAGAAAATAGTTTTTAGGGAAAGGTCCTAGTGTTCGTGCGTCCATATGTGTTTCTGTAAAGAGCCAGAAACCAAAATTCTGGTACACACCAAACCTGATATTTAGGTTCAGCGTTTTCCAAAGATGGGCCACTACAAAATCCCTCATCCGAAAATACCCTTTACATTAAACATTTTTTTCTCGATATTTTCGATTTCTTAAAAAACGGCTCCACCAATTTTGATTAAAACACTGAATGTTTAACGTATTTGCGTTACGAATAAAATGTTTATCTTCAGTTCTCTGTGAATAGCCTAAGAAGTTATCTTCATTCGGAAGCGATTTTGTGTAATTTTGTATAAGTGGTAAACTATAAGAGACACACAAAAAACGTACTATCTGTGTCTCTTACGCTTTACCAGATTACTATGCAAGTCAGCCAGAATGATGAATCAAAAAAATTCAAGGTATAAATTTCACTTGTCGTGAAAATATCTATTGTATTTTAATCAAAATCGTTACAGGTATTTATGAGAAAATAAACATTTTGGAAAAATGTTTCGTGTAAAGGGTAATTTAAGGTGTGGGATAACTCGAGAATCTTCGCGTGCATCCTCGATATATGCTAAACTCAAATTTATGGCCTGGGAATATGTGGATATGTGCAGTTTTCAGAGAAAATGAACACTTCTGCAGATTTGTACTGGTAAGTAAGAAGACGAATGGCTCTGTATGAAGTTTTTTGAGTATTAAATAAATATAAGGGACGGAAACCTCAAAATCAAATGACCTGCTGGGGGTTGGGAGTGAGGGTTAGCAATCGCTCTTCTAGAAAAAATCTGCGGTTATCGTAACGTAATGAAGTTGTCAAGGAGTAGAGTTCGAAGGCGACTATTTGTAGCGACCTTACGTTCCGCTTAGGAATTAAGTTTCTCAGCGCATGCCCCCAACACAGGTAGGAACAATGGGGTACTATGAATTTTGGATCATCGTGGCTTTGGTGTATAAAATAGCAAATTGTCAAACTATAAAGCCCAATGTTCTTATATTTTCTTCGGAATAGTATTAAAAATCACGTCACCCATTGCCAGACAGTATCGTGACAACCCCTCGCCGGACACCCACAAACTTTAACACATTGTAACCGTACTTATGTTATAGTATAAAAGCTGAACATGTTCCTGGGGTGAATATTAGAAGATAGCCGAACAGTTTCGACACTTCTATCACCTGGCCAGGGTAGTTGTAGGAACGAGCTCTACAAGGGCTGTAGGTGAAAGTGTCAGCAGTAGAGAAAATCGTGAGGGTGTATCACATCAGACTTCCATAGACAAAGACGCAGTGGAGACAACGGTGTAGCGTGTACTGCATATACTAACCATGAAATGTTCAAGGCACTTATGACGTCACACACTGGTGAAATGAATGACGCTGGTGGGATCGAACTCAGCTCACCTTGGTGGGAGGTAAGCGGTCTAACCACTTTGCCTTTCTCTGGAATGAAACGAAAGGTTTTTTGCTGATTTAAGTTATCTGGGAAACAAGTATTCATTATCTAACCATATTTGTAAGAGTGTTGTAATTGTCATTAAAACGCCCTTGAGATCAAGTTTAAGGCCACGAAGGTTAAGAATTTCACAAACAATTGCACATTTTCACTGGATGATGCGATAATTGATCAACTCTTGCTTTCAGATAAAGAGACACAAAAACCCTCTCGTGTTCATAAAACGTATCTTCACTATCTCCACGCCAAAGCAAGCCTATTTTTACTCTCCCTGTTACAGTAAGCAGAGAAAGGGTTAAATTCAATGAAAAACTGAAACTGTTAACAGCGAAGCAACACGAATCTTAAATAAAACGATTACTTAGAGTCTAAAAGCTTCACTTATCTTAGTATTTGTTGCAAGTTCTTGAAACATCATGCAAACATGTTTCTTGATGCCTGCATCATATCGTCAGTGCTTTTATTTATAATAGTCACACAACTACAAACGCTCGATTACTTAATATTTCTAAATATTACCAACCTCTGAAAACAAAACAAATCTATTAGTACAATCTATCGGCGGTATTTCAAAGTTCATAATGCAGTCCTTGTTTTTCAAAATGAATATTCTTTTCCCAAAGCATTAAATCTATAGGTCCATTTAATTGTTTTAATAATTTAACCTCTGGATTTATTCCATGATTAAATGACCAAAATGATCTGCCACAACTGACATGAATTTGTTTATATTTAATATTCCTAAAATGTTCCTTCATTCTGGTTTCCAAATGACGTTTACTTTTACCGATATAAACCCTGCCACAATCCAAACAATTAAATTGATAAACACCAGATTTTTCATAATTTGAAATGTTGTCCTTTTCAGAAAAATTTAGCTAATTTTGTATATTTATTTTGAGGAACCAAAGTTATTCCGTGTTCGTTAAAATTTGTGTAAATTTTTTGTTAACCCAAAGATGGCAAGTAAACTTTTTAAAAATACACTGGGAATTTCTTTAACAGTCTTTGGGTATTTAGATTTCTCCATCCTTTTATGCACAAAATCTGTATTAAAACCATTAATTACCGCAGTGCTTATAATGTGTTTATATTTTGTGTTAAATTCTTCCTTATTAAGAGGTATATTTATTAACCTATAAATAAAACTATTAAAAACAGCGAATTAAAAGTTTTAAAGCATCATGTAACTGTTTCTCATGGACAATAGTTTAATACTAAGATATGTGAAGCTTTCAGTCTAAAAAAATGTTTTGTTTAAGAGGAAGGATTGTCACTAGATAAAAATTGATACCGATATCCCAGTGGACATACACATTTTGAAACACCCTGAAAAGTGTTCGAAAATGGTCCGTGTGTGTGTGTGTGTGTGTGTGTGTGTGTGTGTGTCTGTGTGTGTGTGTGTGTGTGTGAGAGAGAGAGAGAACGGTATAGCACAAATGAAAGGTTAGTTGGTATTCACGTTCAGCATCTTCCAAGAATGCAACACGAGCAGTTTTCATGTTTGAGGTATAATATTTGGTAAGGATGTTCTCAGTACAAATGTAAATAAAGTTTGGTCTGAACTTAGCTGTATAATGAACGAAGAAAGTAGTCCTGATTCTACCTCTCAAAGTGACACGTGGTCCAAAAACTAGGGTTTTCAGTTGAATTTCCCCTTAGTTATATTATTCAAGGGAGCTCAAAAAGTATTTTTGATGTAATGCAAATATAGATTTCTTATGTGGAATGCGATACTTTCTCTACTTATAGATAAGTGATATAGAAAATAAAGTGTTATGAAAATACAGTAGAGTTTGTAGGTGTTTTGAGAAAATACGCACTTGATAATCTTGAACCGGAAACTCACGCACGCCCGTGTGTTGGGTCCTTGGGCTAAAATATCTCACGGTGCACAAAACATTGAAAATTCCACGCACCTTATAGAACATCTGAATTTTATGAACAATAATGGGGCTATCTTTAGATCCAGCTGCTAGAGAGAGAGAATAAAAGAAAGAAAAGTTGAATAGAGGGTGGGTCTTTGAGATCAGGTCCTGTGCAGGCTCCTTGCTATCTGATCGGACCTTTTCCTGAGTCCCCGCGGGCAGAGACGTACTCGTAGGTACCTACCTCGAAAATATCCACGTTTCTACACAAACAAGCCCAGCTGGCTCTTCCTTCATTCATTTGGAAACATTGCAATATTCCAACTTACCTACGCACAACATACAAATGTGTCACATTTTATTTATCTACTTATATTACGTATGGAAGATCGCCCAAGAATTGTATTGGAAATGCACGCATTGAGATCCTGTTAGTAACAGCACCAGTGATAGAAAATCAATGACGCAATTATCATGGTAACAAGGCAGCAATAATATCACCACCGACACAAATATAATTTTCTCCGATGTGCTTGTAAGAAAACCTGAAATCCTCACTCGGAAACATGCATTTTCCGTTTCTCCATCCACAAAGCTTTTCATATTCTTTTTCGTAAATAGATTTTGATTTCTCTGGAATTAATAAACTCTCAGCAAAAAAATATCAAGCGAATACAATCCATATTTTCAGTACTTTTATGATTACCTTCCATTTTCCTCAATAAGTTTTGAAACAAATGAAACATCTGCTTAGCAAGCATATTACGTCATACATCTGTGATCTCTCATATTATAATTCTACATTTATCAAATTTATTAATTATTTTTACGTTATATAACTATAGAAAAAAATCTCATGCGTGACTGCTTGCGTGCGTGCGTTTGTATGCGTGTGTGTATGTGTGTGTATGTGTGTGTGTGCGCGCGCGCGCGCGCGCGAACTACACGGCTCGGAAACGAAAAGAAGAGCAAACACTAAACTTGATATTTAAGTTCAGCCTCCCGCAGATTTTTAAAGCAAACTATATTTACGTGGAAACAAAATCACATGACTTTCTCTATCCTCTCGTTTATTACAGTTATACAAACTATTCTTATCGAAGCTAATAGGTGTTGAAACCACGCGAGTATTCATCAGGGAAAGCCACGAAAAAACCAACAGTCCCGAAATTGAATCCAGGAGCTCCGAATGGATTCTGGCGGAGTTATGTCTCTCAGTACAGGGTATAGCTGATTGAAGCGTAATCCTCGTCCTGTGTTAACCCACCCTAAGCCACGTCGACACAATTTGAGAATTTCTGTCGTGAGAAAGAACCGGATATGGCACAAACAAACAAAAGATATCCTCTCTCTAGCAGTGGGAACATGGACGGAACATCGGAAGCTGAAGATTTCCTTTATTTGGCCTCTTTTCTCCAAGAAACCCTGAGTAGGGTTTGAAGTTTATCAAATGCTTCTATTTCACAACTTCTAATTTGACATCCTCCCTTATCCATCTCGTATATGTTAAAAGGATTCCTCTCCCTATTCTTCTCATACTATCTAAGTAGTTCATCTTGACCGAGATAAACGTTTACAGAAATAATTTCAGTATACAATTTTTCGCAGATAAGAATGGAACTTTGCACTTCAAAATCACGCTACATACATGTTGGAAATAGTGCCACAAAAATATCTATACTGAATATTAATAGCTATTATAAAATAAGAATGTGTGTGTGGGGGGGGGGGGGGGATAGTCTCAAAAACCACTACGGGTTTTGATAGCTCTTTCACCATTGAGAAACCCCCTCACATGTGTCCAGAGGAGTCCATGACTCGCACATTCCCCCGACTCGGAGGTTGAGGATTTCCAGAGACCATATTCCCTGTCATGCGCGCCGAGCTTCTGCCGACACTTAGAACTCCGAAACATCCAAACATTACCACAGATGGTAGCACATCAATGGAACATTAAAAAATATCGATGTGTGGGTGCAAACGAGCAGGTCGACAATTTGGAAACTAAAGACCAATAGTCATGATTACAATTCCAAAAGGCAACAAATTATTATCATCGCGTCTACGGCTACGGGGCACCATATCTTTGTATATTTTTCGACACATGGAAAAAGTTTGAGTTGAAGTACAAAATAAAATAAATTGCTCTATCTACCATAAGAAGTTCAATTTCCCTTCTTGGACATCATTTATTTGGATGAGGGAAGGAAGCCAAAACAGTTTCTGGAAGCAAGGCCAGAAGGAGGAGTGAGTGAGTGTGTTGGGTTTAAGGGCCCGTCGACAACAGAAGGAGGCAGACAGAGAGGCCGCCCCAGAGTCATATATGAGAATTGTATAGAGGAATTGGGGAAGAAAGTTAACAAAAATATGATAGAATTAAAGAGAATGGCAAAAGATAGGAAAACATGGAAGTCCTTCACCGAAGACCCCCCACACTTTTAGAAGAACCAGGGGAAGTTAAAGAAGAAGAAGAAGAAGAAGAAGAAGAAGAAGAAGAAGAAGAAGAATCAGAAGAAGAAGAAGTAGAACATCATTTATCAGTTTTAACATTTTCACGAGTTATATTCCATTGATATGAACTGTTTACCTATTAAATGTCATTTTCTTTTATCACCTTTAATACAGTCCTTTTTGCATATTTTAGATTTCCGTTTGACTATCATATTAAGTGACAAAACGAACTGTCTTGTATTTCAATTTTACTACTGTTTTCGATGTAGAGAATTCATTTATAATTTCTCTGTTTTATTCTGTCCTTGATGGTAGAGTTATTGTTTCAAGTTACTACACAGTAGACTGTAGATTTCCTTAAAGCACATAATGTATGTCCAATGAACATGTCTCATGGCGTTAACAATTTCCTAAGTGTTATTTGTTATTGGTTTGAATGTTCAAATACTTATACTTTTTCATGTGGTAAGTACTATTCGTTTATCCCGTGGTCATGCTAAGAAACATTTGAAAGATGTCTCATCGGGGCACGTTTGTCGTTCTCCGTGGTCTTGGGGTAACATGCTAGCATCGGGTTTCCAAGGTCGCGGGTCCAAACTCGGCGGAGGACAATGATTTTGTTCGAACGTAGCATCTCTTCCTTCGGAAGAGAAGTAAAGTTGTTGGTCCTGTGTCGTAGATTTACGGCACGTAAAAGAAGCCTCTTGTTGCACTTCCAACACAGAATGGAACGTTGAGAACCACAACAATCAAAGAGTGTTCATAAATGAAAGAGGAAATTTCAATTTAGCGACACTTCTTTTTAAAAATGGTATTGATTTAGCTTATCGTACTTTTCTTATAGGCACCTGCATGGAAATGAGTAGTGAAGGTTTATCCACATTAACAAAAAATAAGTTTCACTGTCTGGTCAGTTGGATAGCATACTAATCTTCAAACCTAGAGGTCCCGGGTTCGATTACCTCCTCATTGTCGATGAGCAATTCTTGCAGAGGCAAAAACACGCCGTATAACCTTACGTGTTACAGGCGGCATACTAATGCAAGATAAGATTTTTGTTTACTTTTATATATATGTATTTGTTGATGTGTTTATGTGTTGGTTTTGCCACATTGTCGGCCATTACGCTGAGTGAAGATGGCCGAAGCCATTTTGTCAAAGCGAGAGGTAGGCAAGCCGGATGCTATTATCAGAAAATGCCCCAGAGCTGGTAAAGCGTCTCGATCGCCACATTCCGTTCAACCTTATAATAATTTCGCTATCTCCTACTTCCATCGTTGACTGCTACGTAGCCAGTGGGCCGAAAATAAATAAAATTTGCCAGATAGCTATGATCTGAGCTTTAACAAAATTACCGCATAAATATTCAACAAAGACTTAATACGTGAGTTGTGTAGTTATGGTGGACAATGGAGGACGGGGTGCCGGGTTCGGTCTAGGGCGACTCCGGGCGTGACTAAACGTGCCTTTTACATAATCTTGTATTACCCACGTGGTGGTCCTTACTTCGAATAAACATCCACAATCACTTTCCTCTTCCTCATAATTCTTACTCACGACACATTAAGTAATTATTCTCTCCTTCATGTTAGTTGAGATAAACATTTGCAGAAATTATCTTATTGCTAATTTTCTTGTAGATGTAAAGGGAATACGGTAATATAGTAGATTTTAAACGATAGTTAAATACTTTTAAACCTCTTCTCTGCGTGATGGCTTTGAAATTACGTTCTCTTTGTATGTCCTGACATAAAAAACGAATAAAGACTTCCCATTTGAGAAAAGTATAATTCAGACAAATAATAAGGAATATCTCGGAAATGGTTTACCACACCAAAAAAAAACTGTACTTGATATAAATTGTGTTTAAACAAGATCTACATTTTTGTGCACTATGATTTTGTCTACTGTCATTAAGTCAGGAGAATATATTTCTCCTTGATCGCGTAATCGCGCTGTCGAGTGAGGAGCTTCTTGGTACGATATGAACGGAGTAACACCAGAAGTTGAAAATTATTGTCTACGAGGTAGTTGGACTGTAAGAAGTGTCAGTGTTGCTACAGTGTTATATCGTATGGTTTCTTGAGTCTCCAATATACAGAATTCATTATTGACATTACTGAAAGAATGATAATAGGTGCTTTGTTTTGTTTGATGCGCTAATATAACGTATTAGTGATGCTCTTGCGCGTAATATTTATTGTCTCGGGAAACAAAGGATAGGTAAGTCACTTTTGAAGCAGGCCACTAGGTCATAACTAAGTTCCTGAGACAAATACAGTATCTCTTACGTTTACCGGTTACGTAAAAGTAATTTAAAATGAAGAGAACTTCTCAGGAAATTCCCAGAACATTCAAGATTACATTCTATTTGCAATGATAGAAACTTATGCCATATTTTACTCTAAATTGCGTATTATAGTCATTATAATGGATAGTTTGGTGTGAGGAAATTTTCTTGGCAATCTTATAATCTTTTCATTTTGAGTTATATTGTTCGCACCACGCACACGAACGCGCGCGATCTTGTTCTATAAATGTTGTTTAGATCCAGGAGTCCCAAAACGTGAAATCTCTACATCAAAATTTTGAGTGGAATACAATTCTTCCCCTGGAATTGAAATTTCTATTCTCTGTATTTTTATAGGTATGAAGTCAATACTTTGCACATTTAAGGGTTTTTATGTTATAAACTACTAAGCAAAGTTCCAGCACAATGTTTTATAATTTTGAGCGAATTAATTACTCAATTTATTCACAATACGAAAATACTTACTATACAAAATACTCCATGCGCATCAAAAACTAAAATATTACAACAGGTTTAATCTTTTATTAACACCATCAGGAACAAAAAATAATTACTTTTAAAGTAATTAATATCTTCGCTTTAATGAAAATATTTTTTAACCTTTTTGTGTGTTTAATTCTTTTAAACCTAACACATTTTCAGATTTTGAAACCAAAGACTGAAGTTGAAGTCACATAGTTGGAGCACATGCTGGAAAAATTCTAGGAACATAGCACAACATTTAATACGCATGGAGCGGTAAAGTCTAGGAAAACACAATTTTTCTACACACATACATCAGATTACCTGTTTGTTACACCTTCCCTCTTTTGTCTAGTAGTCTCTCTCTCCTCAGATTCATAACTTAACCACTCCTTCCGCTGAATTTGGTTATTTTTTAGCTCTTTTTGGCCCATATTTTGTGCAAATACTGCCCAAAATGTAAGCAGAAAATGGGCATTTAAGTATAGTGCACATGGCATTTAAAGCCTGTGATAGATATTTAAAAATGGCGGAATTTCAAAAACTGTCACTGCCAACCGATGACTGAAGGTTTGAGGGACATTTATATACATAAATCGAAAAATCGTCAGTTTGATAATTTTTCAATGGCAGGATCCCTTAAGCAGTAGTAAAGGTATTGGGCACCCTGGTATTCGCGCAGAAACAATTAAAAGAGGCAAACTGTTGAGTTTATTGGGCAGCATCAAACGCCTACACAGCACAAGATGATGGGTGTGTTTCTCTGTCATTCACGCAAGAGTTGGTAACACTGCCTCCAGAAAGGTTCTTGTTTCGATATTACGAGTTTTCTCTATCATCTTGTGTAATAAATAGCGAGGAAGATCGCGGTCCCAAGGGCACAGATGAGGAACCTGATGCCATTGTTCGGCTGCCTGGTCGGTCGGTCGGTCGGTCACGGGCGTGCAATATTCCAACTATTTCTCACTTCTTCAAATTTTCATGTCTTCCCTTTATTACTCCTATGTAGCATTATTGTTCTACCTTCTTCATTTTAACCTTGGCAGAGATAGATACACCATACATCGTTACACATAAAAAGGGAATAACGAGAGTCAAATGTTTAACAGTACACGCTGGTCTTCAAGGCAATCGCGAGAAACAACTGCACATCGAGGGTGTATTCAATTTCTTTAAACCTAACAAATTTTCAGATGTGAATTTATTGCGTAAAAGAAAAGCTAATAGAGAAAACCATGTGAATGTAATACGTCGCACAGTAAAATGGATAGCATAAAAATCTCTATGAAACATTAAGATTTGCCAATTTTCATCTCATTCGCATGCGCATAAGGTACGAATGTTTCCGAACGTTTGTGTCCAGTGATGGCATGTCTGAGATGAATCAACAGGTGGTGCCGAGTGGTTCCCAGTAACAGAACTGGGCAGGACTCCCCTTACTCGAGAATAAAGCAACGAGCACTCGTAATGAAAGAAAGGGTTGACATTCTCAGCGGAAGCTTCAAGGGTGGACTTCCGGCGCAAGGTTCTCTTTGTGATATTCTCCACCCACTTGTTGATAATTATCAACAGATTTCGTCAGCTGTCTTCATTTCACGTCTACCAACATTAGCTGCTGTTACACAGTGTTTGAACATTTTCCACAAGCCAGACTTACCAAATGTCTTCAGTAGCGGATTCCTCTCCACAGAGATACATGCACTACGCTTCCAGGGGAATTAAAATAGATTTGAGTCCAATCCCATTCTCAATGCGATCCGCGCTTCCGTGTTGAATTCAATCCGGAATGAGATCGATTTGGGTACGCAGGGCTCAAGTAGGAGTAAATAATTGAATTCAATAAGGAAAAAGACAAGACAGCCCCTGTGTTTTAAATACCGTATCGTTTAGTTGCATTGTTAAAATGATATACCCAGAGCTAATTTCCTGAAATCGGGGTCTGCTTGATCACCGTTTGTTTGTTTCTCATCATGTCATATAAAGAGTAGACATGGAATTAAAAAGCTAGCATATGGTGGTACACTTTGCAAAAAGCATGAAACAGATATGGGACAGACTAAAGACGCAAGTTGCATTTTCCGCACTAGTTTGAAAAGCAATGAATCTGCAGTAGGTTTAGCTTAGAGAGAATACAAGCAGTTTTGACAGAAAATTACTCACTGTCTGTGAAAAGTTTTTGATTTACTGCAAATCCGGTTGCAGATTTCTAAACCTGTCCTAATGCGGTATAACATAAATCAACAGTCATTTTGTTTCGTTTGATCCTATGCAAATAACTTCGTCACGAGAGAGAGACATCGCCGAGTGATTAGGATTTGGAGCCATCTAATGGATGCCATACCACACCAAATGGACCACAGAATCCGTTCATTAATGCACCGAGAGAGAGAGAGAGAGAGAGAGAGAGAGACAGAAATGCCAGTAATCTAATGGAGGCAGCCATGTGGAAACGGATTTAGTCTGAAATAATGTGTGCTGGTCCACAGATATACCTACAACGCTCAGTGATGCTCATCTGATGGATTCCATTCACTTAACTTTTTCTACTCTCCCTCTCTTCTAAAAACCATCCTTACAAAAGCTTATTGTACTGAAGTTCTTGTTAATCCAGATGAACTGTCAAGTGACAATTGCACATTTTCTTAAAAAAACAATAGTCAGCTTTTAAAAAGCGTGTTGTTACTTCATATCTTGGAAATTCCTTTCTCTTCGCATGACTGTAAGGAAAAAAAAAAAAAAAAAACAAAAAAAAAACGAATAATCGCTTCCCGCTCGAGAAATGTATAAGTACAGATTTCAAAATTCGAACCAATATTAAGGAATATCTTGGACACGGTTAACACACAAAATAAATTTTTATGCAATCCTAGCATTAAAACGGCTTGTTACGACGGCAAAAATCGTACAAATCGTACGAAATCGTCACACATTTCTCGTTTCTTCATCCACAAAAATGTTCATGTTCTTTTTCATAAGCATCTTTTGATTCTTCTGAAATTAATAAACTCTCAGCATTCTTATCTTCGTTCAAGATTGTCAAGCGGAATACAATCCGTATTTTCAATAGTTCATTACCTTCCATTTTGCTCTATAAGTGTTGAAAGAAATAAAACATTTGCTTAGCAGCCGTGGCTGCGGCGCGTTTCGGGGTTACGTGGAAATGGCAGTCTAATACATGGCTAACTTTGTATAACATCATGATAAAACTGTTTCTTTTGCATGAATTAAAAGAGCAATGTTTTTGGTTCTTTAGAACTTGGATATATTAGGAGATTGTGGTTTTACTTCATTGGGCTTCATCGGACTAAGAGAATTACGTCAGTGCAGTTCGCGCCGCAGCCTGTGTTTTTCGTTAGTCACTCTTAGCAACCAAATTACGTCACACATCTGTGATCTCTGATACATTATAGTTTTTCATTTAGTATATTTACTAATTATTTTTACATATTTTAATGGTAGACTTAAATAAAATCTTGTATGTAACACGTGTATAGTATTTTCATTGTGACACTTTGACTGGCACACTAAACATATACTAATGTCACAGTCAGATTATACACTAGAGTAGCCGTCAGGAACGATGGCGGTACATGACATATAACGCGCAGGTAGGGGCAATAGGAGAAGTGCTGCGTTGCAACTGTTTCCCATCTTTCTCAGCAAGTATTTGTACACACATTATTTCCCTGGCTTGACTAGGAATAAAGCAACGTTTTTTGCTTCTGTCATTGTCAGAACTGTTAACGAAGTTACTATCACACAATGGAGTCGGAATTGTTTAATTTCACTGCTAAACTGTAGGCAAGTACTCTCACTCGCGCTCTGAAACAGACTACCCTGATTGGCTAGAAAACACGTGACGTCGTTGAATATTGGTCATCTGCGCAATCTCCTTCATTCCTGACGGTCACTATAGTTACATAACTACTATTTTGCACGCAAATATCTTAAAAAAATATTTAATCAAAATAATTTGGACCATTTGGGGGGAGGGGGGGATATAAAAAATAACCAAAAGTCTTCCACGTGAAGGACAGGGATTTTATTGTTCGTGTTATAACCTTGGAAGATGGTGTATTTAAACAACGAATGCATTTTTTTGGTTAATGTAATTTTTGTGTGAAATACAATACTAAACATGAGCGATAGAGAAAGAAAGTAGCCCTTCGGTAATATTTTAAGTGAACTGGTTCTTGTCCATGTTCTCACGTCCAGGGTGATGACAAAATGCTTTGAAGGAGATACGCTATTTTGAAGGTGGTGCAGATACGTGATCATAATAATACCGTCGGCATTCCCCAAATTTACATTCCGTACATTCTCTCTCTCTCTCTCCTTTCCGGCACCGTCCCCAGGGCCTCAGGTTCCGAACCTCCTCTAATCTGTTACAAACACGGCATTAATTAGCGCCTGTGGATGCAAAACGGATTCGCAATTACTGTCATCTTACCTTATTATTATTATCATCACTATTATTATTATTATTATTATTATTATTATTATTATTATTATTATTATTATTATTATTATTATTATTATTATTATTATTATTATTATTATTATTATTATTATTATTATTATTATTATTATTATTATTATTATTATTATTATTATTATTATTATTATTATTATTATTATTATTATTATTATTATTATTATTATTATTATTATTATTATTATTATTATTATTATTATTATTATTATTATTATTATTATTATTATTATTATTATTATTATTATTATTATTATTATTATTATTATTATTATTATTATTATTATTATTATTATTATTATTATTATTATTTTCCCATATAGGACTACGCAAAGTACTTAGACATTTCTTAGTTCTCCTTTGAGTCCATAATTCTCATTCTTAGACTGTGGGCTTTGTTCCTTTCATCTGTCCATATTGTTCCAGTTTTTTCTTCTGTTTGTCCTCTCGGTCAACTTGCCATTTATGTCTTCTTGAGTAAGGTCAGCCACGGGAATCGAACCTCTAACGCTACCACCTGAGCCATTTCCCTCCGTTATCGAAAATCCTAAGATCCGATTTTGGCGAGTTTGACGTAGCGGCCAAGTGACAATGTAAAATATTTGGATGTAAGTGAACATTGTTACAACCTGTAATCAGGCAGGATATACCTACAAGGGTGGATACTTGTTACAGTATTAGTACTTCCATCAGCGTTAAGTGATCAGTTTGTACTTGATTATGATCTGCAAGACTTTTAGAGGAAGATTTCTTGGAATCATCTCAACGCTCCACTGATCGTGAAATTAATTATTAGGAAAGTGATGAGCAAGGCAGAGTCACGCCGCTCAGTTCCAATTTACTTTGTTTATACCTGCACCGAGCAAACTTCACGGAACAGCAAATCATTGACGATTCCTAATTGGACAAACTCTGGCCATCGTATCAACCAAAAGGTCAATTTAGAAACTCTCCGGAAATTCACACTCTGAGGCCCCTTTAAAATAGAGAATAAAAATGGATTATATGAGACCTCAGTCACCTTATGACGCTTATTTTGCCTCCTCCCCAAAGTTGGGCCCACGTTACACTCATAACTTGATAAAGGATAGAGAATGCATGTGACTATCACACACGGGATTTATTGTAATATATTTGTTATAGCAGAAGGACAATTTAATCAAGAGCGCGTGATAGAATCAAAACGCAACGCAGCCTAACAAACAATAAATGAAGAACACACATTTTCCATCCATGCATTGCGATGGACTTGGAACTTGTGATTATGAAGTACAAAAAAGGAAACAGAATCAAGTAGCCATAAATACATCACCAAACTCCAAACCATTATCTTTTAACAAAAAGGATGAGAAAGTATCTCGCCATCTCTCAGAGATTAGAAGCCTTTCATTTCTGTTTGGACAAAGCAGACCTCGTCTGAGACAATAAAACAACGTCAAAAGAACGGCTGTTAGAAAACTAAAGTATGAATAACTTATAGCCGGGAAGAGGGCACACCTTCTAACGTCAACGTCATGTGCAATGAATCAAGTGGGCACGTCTAGAAGACCATTTTTCTTCACTATACTTGTTTTATTAAATATGCTGAGTGCACCAGCTACAGAACATTGAGAATGGGACGACAATCTTCATCTTTCTAAACCTCTCAATTAAACTTCACTCACTTCCCGAAATGTTGGAATTGTTACTACGTTTCCATGTGGAACTGAACTCGATCTCAGTCAATTTCCATTTCCGCGTTCCCAATCCGGAAATAAGATCCAGCACAATAACTCAAGCCTTTATGTTGGTCGCTTCGTTTATGTTGGCGAACCTGTAAAAACATGTTTTCTTTGTATTTTAATAAGGTTTTGAGATTAGTGAATGTTTTGAGAAGAATATAGAAACAATGCTCAATGGAGAACGCAATTCAGTTTTATGGAGCACAAATATTAATCTATCAGTCACTATTCCAAAGTAAATTATACGGCGCTGAAACTTGAACTATAAGTACACAAAAAGCAAACAGACTGGTATTAGAAATGCTTTTTTTTGGGGGGGGGGGGGGGGAGACGGTCAACACGAAAATCCGGAAAAGATAAAGTTCACAATGAAAGAATACGGGAAATTATGCAAGTTGACGAAAAAATGTTGGAAACTGTAGAAGAAAGACACCTGAAATGGTATGGACACGTACTTAGAATGTCACAGGAGCGAATGCCCAATAAAATTCTAAATTGGAAAGTAGAAGGGAAAAGAAGAAGAGAGAAACGTAGGGAATGCTGGATGGATGGGGCGAAAAGGACTATGGAGAGAAGAGTATTAACGGAGGAAGATGCTAAGCACAGGGACTTGGATTAAACAAACCCTTTGTATTGTGGAATATTTCGAAATAAAAAATAGAAACAATTGTGTTTTATTACACCATTTTCGCTAAGAAAACAAAATGATGAGGGTACAGCGTATGAGTACAATAGACGTTAGCATTTTTTGGCGGATTCAAACCGATTTGAATCCGTAGGTGTTTCCATGCAACACAATTTCAATCCGATCCGATTAAATAAGCGCACCGGATCCACTGGTTGAACTTCCTTTGGATTCACGTTTCCACGCAGTATTCAATCCGGAAAAAGAGCTCAAATCCACTTGAATCCACCATGGAAACGTAGTATATATTGGTGGGTTGGAAGTCCAAAGTGACTAACTGCGTACAGTTACAAATCTTGTTGTGTTGCATTCACATTAATAATAAATTATGTGTTTTAAACACATCTGTACATTTCATTTTATAGAGTAGGTTTTTGTCTATCTCTTATTGGTACATAATGTGTGGCGTAGGTAAAAGTGGCCCCGTAAGTATAGACAAACAAATTGTTGAAATGAACACACCATTTATTGAAGATGCTACATCACTCATGAGGGAGGCACTGGAAAGAGTCTAACAGACCCTCGTTTATGTTTCTGTTTGTCATCTTCCCGTAATTGCTGCAGTCTGCACACGATATGGCTGAAAAACAAGACTTTTTAATATCCGCTGGCAACTCGTCCTATTGCGTCAATTTACCTGTACACTTCTGGTGTGCGAACTGAAGGACTTCTTTATGCACAGATCCTGTAGAGGGTCATTTCCAAAGTAATTTCTGTATTATACTATCTACCGGTAGTCCTGTACCTGAAACTTCTCCCCGAGCCTGTTTTCACACACATTTCCAAGTTTTGAGTTCTTTGTTGCGTCCAGAAAGTGATTTTGTAGAAGACGAATAGCAACATATGTGTGGACTGACGAAATAAGGTTATGTTCATGGTTTTGTTAAGCCTTGTGGTTGGTTTGTCAGGCGCCAAGAGTGTGCAAAGGAATGCAGAAGTTAAGAAGCCCACCCCTCTTTGACATGAAACAGAAAACAGATGTGACTGAAGCAACTACTGTTACATCAAGTGACTTCTGAAGGGACGAATTAGGGATGTCGAAATGTCAACGTTAAAATAAGAGGGTTAATTACGAATATGTATTTTATATGTTTAAAAGTAATACACAGCTTCAATGAAAAACTGAAGCTGTTAACAGTGAAGCAACACAATTCTTGCATATTATATTATATATACATGGGCGTCGCGAACGGGGGGCAAGGGGGGGGGGGGGCCGCGGCCCCCCCTTGGAAGTTGGTGAACTTAATGTGCAATCAATTACTGACTATTAAACTATTATTTTAATTAAGCAAAATTGTTATTTAGCATAAATCAATACGGTTATATGCAACAAATATAAATTTTGACAATAAAATAATGAATTAATAATATATGATTGCAAATTTCCAACATGTGGCCCCCCTGGAAAAAACTCTGCCGACGCTCATGTATATATATAGTCTATAAGCTTCACTTACATTAGTATTTGCTGCAAGTTCTTGAAATTCAATAATAAAATGAGTAGTCACAAATCGGCGGCGCCGTGGCCGAGCGGTTAGCGCGCTCGCCTACCACCTAGGCGGCCCGGGTTCGATCCCAGGGACCCGCATGTGGTATTCGTGGTGGACGAAGCGGCGTCAGGGCGGGTTTTCTCCGGGTACTCCGGTTTCCCCCGCCATTTCATTCCACCGGTGCTCCATCTTCATGTATCATCAGTGTCACCGCCTGCGGTGCCGTAGTAGTAAAAGCGGGCGTTAAACACTACAACAACAATAGTCACAAATCGAGCAATAATCCGCCCCATATTGCATTGTGTAACTCGATTGAAGTTTAATGACCAATTTTAACAGAGGTTCGTATTATTACACAAAGAAAATATCGGATTTGCATTTAAATGGGACATCCGCTACTTTATCTGCGTAACCCTGAAGTTCACCTGTTATGGAGAAGTATACAACATTGAAAATGCATTCATACATTCATTCAAAAATTCTATTCTTTCTTGTGATTTGATACCCGTTTTTAAAGACTATCGTATCAGCTCTCTTATTCCTATATTTAATGAAATCTTTTGTGCAATTGACACTAATGTCAATTAACATGAAGAAGATAAAACAAGATATGATGAGTTACATTCACATGGCCTTCTTTACCAAGATTCACTTCACCTTTCATCTGGTTGGTTGTTCCAGTATCTGCATGTCAGGGAACTTGTTTTCTATAAATGCTCATTCTCCGGATTAGGGAGGTCTCACAGGGGATGTGTAAACCCTCAGGGGGGAAAGGGGAGGTGGTACGAGTCGCCACCAGAGAGTTTAAATCCGTAGTTGTTAGGGACCCTGCCTTTGCTGTCCGATCATCCTTAGTATCCCTTCACCTCAACCCCTCCTCCCGGGGGCGCCCTTTGCGGGGCATAAGCTCGAGGTGCTAAGTCCCCCACATAGTCATAACTCGGAGCAACTCATAGCAGAGCTTGAACCCGCGACCTACAGAGTGAAACATCTCGCTTTGTTCGTGTAGGTATAATTTAAATAATTTTTCAAGAAACAACACGTTGTACATTCCCGTGATACTGTTTGCAGTCACGTCCATTCTTCTTGTGACATTCTGCGCCACTAAGGAATGTCGGAGGGAGGGAGACACCACCATATAAAGCCTCTCACTTCAGCTTCTAAAATTCCTCTAATGATGTTCCGTGTAGGTATACTCTGAAACCAGATAACTAATTATTTAGATTTTTTGTTTTGTTTTACGTCGCCAAAACAACAGCGGGATAATCAAAATTCTTTCTTTGTTCTAACGCGTCCACGCTCAATATCATTTTTGCGCCTTATTTCAACGTCATAGAAATACTTGGTCCATAATCCTGGATCCTTGGAACGCGGTTCCCGACTTGTATGTCGTCCTAAAGTCCCAAACGTACATATTAGTTTACTTTCTCTACTACTTAACCAAATTAAGTAGAGGAAACACTGTATTCTACCCAAAATGCCTTTGACCACACTTCACCGAACATGCACGTTGTGAGGCCCTATCAATCCCCCCAAAGATGTTATCTGCTAAACTCGCGTTTCTTCTAGGCACACGTTTGCAAACCATTCTTACAAATGCTTATAAACTAGGGTCCGGAGTTCGATGATTGCATCTTTTTTCTGATGATGCAAGGGAAATATATGCACGTAGCTCATAACGTTTTCAGTGAAACTAAACCACTTTTAACGGTCAGTTTTCTGCATTTTAGGCGTTTTTATCTAAAAGTTATCGGCCAGTTTTATGTGATTTTTAGAAACAAATCCAGGCTTTTATCATTATTGGGAAGTTTTATTGCATTATTAGTAGAATTAAGTTTCAGAACCTAGAAACCTAAACATTATTGGAAATATTTTGCAACTTGGTTGCCCTAGTCATATTTTATGAAACGTTTGGACTCGTCAACCGCAGATTAATACGTCCAACTAAACTGTTTACGTCTATTCTAGGATACACTTGTGTGTAGAGTGAATCTAGCTGCTACTTTTGAGGGTCGCACCATACCTGCCGTTACAATGCAGTTTTCACAGTGCAGAAGCTAGTGGTTGAGGTGAAATTTTATATCGTCATGCCGATAGTAAAAACGAATATTTCCACGAAACTGAAAATCAATAGAATTGATGAAATGATTTTAATTCATTTTTAAGATCATAAAATAATTTATGATCATATATTTAAGTCATGAAAATCAGGGTCCTGCTTCCTCTACTGGGCAAATAGTTAAATAAACAAGGTATTGCATTCCACCCAAAAAATATGAATATCGATATTTCAAGGTCCATGTGTGTCCATGGATCTGTAAACAACATTATTCAAAAACCAAAATTGGGTTAAATATTAAATTTGGGATTTAAGCATAGCAACTTCCAAGGATGCGAGACAAAGATTTTCAAGAAATTCCCCCATCCCTAACTACCGTTTACATGGAAAGAGTTTCGAAAATGTTGACATTTTCAAAATTAGCACTATCGATTTTCATTAAATTACCACGTGTTTAAAACACTTTCATGAAAGATCAAGTGTATAGATATCTTGGATTATTGGGATAGTCTTCGAAATCCTCTTCATTCTGAATGACTTTTGTACAGAAACTGGTAAACCGTAAAGGTAGACAAAATCTTGCTACATACAAAAAGGTGTACATATCGTTAAAACACAGTTTATGTCGAATAGTGCAGCTAGATTCTCCAACTTGATCATAACATAAGAAATTCAGAGGAGGTGACAATGAAATGCGATAATTTTTTCGCGACGGAAGGCTTTCATTGGTTGAAATTTGAAATTGTTATGCACATGATTGGTTCATTTCAACCAACTCACGTATGAGTGGAATAATCACTTAAAGCCTACTTTATTCTCCCAATCCCCTTTTACCTACCAGGAAATATGCAACAATACAATTTCTGCAAGTATTTATGTCGATTAACATGAAGTAGATTCAGGAATACGCTTTTGTAACAAATCTTTGTTGAAGAATGGGTAGAAAAAGTCAGGTGAATGTAACAAATCAGACTTGTTTTTACTTTCTAACTAAAATGTATGAATTTAATTGATATTCTGTTGAAGTGGTGTAAGTAATTGTTGCAAGAAAGCACATTTTGAGCATAGCAGTGCTCGCGTGTTAACAAACAGCAGGTTAAGGACCATAATCAGTACGGGAGTTTAATACAACACTGCGTGATTGTATCAGGATAGTTTGATAACATGCAAATATCTGCACATGGCCTCGCAGTAGGTACCAACACAAACACTCGATATTATCAGCAGTAATGCCACACTTTCATATCATTGCTTACAGTGTTTACAGTATTCCGTGAAATAATTATTAACTCATTTAATATTAACAGTGATTTAAAAGTGAACAACTTACAATAACGTTTATACATTTTAATTAACATTTATTTTCACAGTTGGCACTACAACTAACCCAGTAGGGTGTGGGAACAACAATAACAACAATAATGTTAGTGTTTAATCCAAGGAAATGAGGAATTAGACAAGTGATGAATATAAATGAACTAATTTGCGTTAGCAGACTATTCATTAAAGGTAGGTTTGCTATATTTAAAATTACAGTTTTTAAAGATACAATTTTCAAAAGTAGGTAAATAAAGACGCCTTCACGGACGTGGAAGTTACATTTCTTAATTTACTAACAATTTTTGAGTGTTGGTCCTCATTTATTTGTAAATATGGCTTCTGTTTTTAGCAACTCCTGCTCTTTTCCGTATTTCTTCACGTCGCTTCTTCAATTAAAATATTAATATCCTTATTAGAAATTCACCAAATCTTTTGTCTGCCATTTTTGAATGAGCCGCTATTGTTTTTACCTCAGATGTTCAGAAACGTGAGAAAACGTTTAGGTTGGCGGAACCACAAGGAGGAGGTGATACCTATAACCAAAGCGATAATACCACGATCAAGAGGTGGTATTGGAATAGCCAGATAAAAAGCGCTTTACTGATTTCAATACGCATAAAACCAATATGATTTTGTCAACCTAAGCACATTCAACAATACGCATAGTTTTAAATTTTCTTTAATAATTTTCAGACTAAAAAGCCCTTTTCCAATTTTAGTAGTTGTGGAATGAATACGATGTTGCCAACCTACAGCTGATTCAACAATGATTCCATATTTAGATTTTCTGTAATCATTTTCAGAGCAAAAAGTGCTTTACTAATTTTAGTAGAATATAAATCAATATTATTTTGTTAACTTAAGGCATAGTCAACAATAAGCATTCTGTATTTAGATTTTGTTTAATAATTTTCAGAGTAAAACCGCCTTACTAATTTTAGTAGATATAGAATCAATATGACTGCCGACGTAAAGCAGATTCACATGCACATCTATTAAATTCAGATGTAATCGATTAAGAGGAAATAGTGTGATATTCAAGCAAATTGAAAATTGACAGAAAAATCTTGTTTTCATTGTTGTTGTATGTAAAGGTTTGATAACATTTTATGTTTAAGGGGGAGAGGAGGGAGTTAATAATATTCTTCCAGTTCCATCGCTTCTTAAATGTCACAAGGTAGTGCCTATAATTTATCCAGATGCAAGTAAATGTATTGCGATCCTTTGTGTTTGGCTTCACTTTTCCTATGAATGGACCTTAATTCCCCGAACGGCAGCGGAAAGATATACGCATTTAGAATCCTAATGAAACAGAAATGTTGGACAAAATGGTGGCTGCCGTGGAAATGGCGTTGTGTGTGGGTAACGTGGTAATAAAACACGCAGAATTGCGTAGGATACGCAAAGGGACGATAAAAATGATTTATAATCTATTTAGAAATACGGAAGCATGGCATGGCCCCCTAAACAACCACGAAAAGCGAAGTTGCTTTCATAGCCGAAGAAGATTCTCTCAAGTCTGTGAATGCTAGACGAAAGAAAAAAAGAAGCAGAACCGGATTATCGTGCAAAAGAGACATTAGACCAATCGCTAGAAGCTGTAAAAATGAATTAACGAGACCGTTAGCGCATTGTTGAATCAAAACTGAATGAGAAATGACACTTTTGTGTGCAATGTGTTACTACCAACTCCCATCTGCCACATTCACATGGCTTTCTTCGCCCATTCTTCTACCAACTACAAATACAATTTTTCTATCTATTATGTATTAATAGAGACAAACGTTTGCAGAAGTAATTTCATTGCACATGCGTTATAGGTGCAAGAAATACAGGAAAGTGTCTAAAATCCACATCACGAGAAACAGCAATGCATTGAGATAGTGTCGTAGGTCAGGATTGGCAGAGTTTGAAAAGACGGGCTGAAGTCGAGGATTTTCAATGTCCGAGTTTTTATAACATGCTTATGTACCACACTAATATTTTATATTAGTTCCTCACGACAGTTCTTTATGTAAATTTTATTATAATAACGAATATTTCAATTAGAATATTATAAATGTTAAAACACGGAACAAAACCTTGTAGCGTTGATCTCCAATTGGCCATGAGTAATAGTAAATTATGATACAAGGGTTAAAAGTAGTATTCTATTTTGTGAGCCAAAAAATGAAGACAATAGGCCAGTTTCGCAATCCTAGGAGCAAAATAATGTCACTTTTAACATGTGTGACATATACGAACTTTTAGACAGCGCTCAGATTTGTAAAATATCAATAATATTATATTGATTCCTGAAACTGAGGTTTAGAACGAGATCAATTCACGTATAAAGCGAGATTATTCAAGAGGAATGACGCTAAAAACGAGATGAACTCTCGTGTACAGCGAGATTTCAGATGTTTTCATGTATTGATGTTTTGTCTTCCACCAAGCAATGAAATTATTAAATGATATTTTACATTGCTTTCTAGTAGTTCTAGTGTTATTCTTTCTGCGATTTGTGTACTTTAATATTTTCCACCATTTAATATCCATGAAGGTTATACTAGACAAAAGAATAACGTTTTAGCTCGAAAGCAAAAGAGCGCTAGTATAACGTATAGGTTAACTCTACAACGAATTGCATTTGAAGTAGGACCGATAATGTAAGCGCTATGAGAAATTAATCATGTAAAGAGACATCATAAAAAGTAAACCCTAACCAAAACAAAGTCCACCCTCTAAGCATGAATAAACACAGAGCATAATTATCATGTGATTGGACTCAAAACCAAAGTTGGTTACAATGGAGTGGTATAGAAATGTTAATTGCAAATGCTTGTCGCCAAGACAATCTGTTTATAAACAAGTACTGTTAAACGTGTCGCCATATTTTGAGTTTGTGAAGGTTATAATAAAAGTAACTTGATTCGGAATTACAGTTAAGTTCTAATGATGCAGCAATCAGAGGCCAAGTTATTACGAAGAAATTTAAACAAAGGTACATAATATATACTGGTACATAACGGATTCTGTTAGGTTTCGAAGAAAAGGGGTGTGGACATTAATGTGAAAACTGTCCTGGTGTAATTTTATCCTGAGAAATAGTAAAGTATTCAGGAAGTTTCTAAATGGAGATTGAGCAATTACATTTAATAGTTGTACAAATTGTAATGTTACAATAAATATTTGCATTGTGGTGCATTTACTTAAGAGATTACCTGTAAGAACGTCAACTTACGATCCATGGTAACAGTGTTCGTAAGTACTGAAAATTAACTATATCTGCAAAAAGTTATTTCATTCAGCTATTTGAAAACAAACCAGTAACAGCGAATATCTCGGAAATGGTTAATGCTGCAAAGATTTTGATATAAGTAATTTATTTATTAACCATTATTGTGAAGTTTATGAGATCTGCACTTTTTGGTGCTATGTTTAAAACTTTTAAGGTTTAACAGTAATATGAAAGTATACACACGAGTAAGCTTACCTATGGCACGATAGGTTTTTGCAAATATGTGACAAAAGCAGTTAAAAGGAATGTCAGAGGATTGTTGGAACTTGAGTATCACTGGTTTGGTTTTAAGTGATCCAAGAGTGAGAAAAGGTCTGTCAGGTACATTGCAGGTCTTGTAGCACTGCATTATCTACACAATTGTCTGGCTGTGTTTGCAGAAGCTGATTACTACTAATAAGGAAAAAGCGCGTGCATGCCGAAAGTGCAGTAAAACACAAAATGGATTTGAATGAAAGAAAGGTCCAGTAAAGTGGCGGAAGAGTAACAAGAGGAATGAATTTTGAGGGTACCGACCGGAGCATCAGTGTGGAACAACTGATAAGGCAACCTAGAGGTAAAAAGGTGCACTTTACGGACAAAGAAGACGCTCGGAAAGAGGAATTCTTAAACAATTAATGACAAGGCTTATTAAGCTGGCTTTAATAGGCAAACTTGACCAAATATATAATTTTGCCAATATAACTGCTAACATACAGGTAAATGTGACTGACTACTAGAATGTCTAGGGCCCTCACAACCCTCTCCGTGTATCCACCCTAGAAGGTTGACTGCTTTTGTAACAATCACGACATGGGCACAGCACGCCTTTGCACCAAACTTGTAGGGTTTTGCGTCGCTCTCAACTTTATAAGTATCTAGGGTGTAGTATCCTTGTGCCACAATGTTTTCTTGCTTATCAATTTCCTCCCTTGCTAATTGTTAGTAAGTTAGTGCATAGGTTGGCAACGGATGTTTCTAGGCGAACCCATAGATGTTACTGAATAATGATCCGATCGTCCTAACCTCTAGTGAGCGGGTGCTGGGGTTACAATTGTCAAGTTTCTAGAATAACACATCTTAAAATACATGCAATTCACAACTCTTATAAGACGAAATGTACTAAATGAGTAACGCACCTTTTCAGGTAACTGTCACAAAACCGTGGCCCCGTGTTAGGATACAATGAACTGAATTCACAAATACATCGGCATAAAATTGAAATTTAGTTTTTGTTTTTGGACGCTGTTTAACTGCTATGGTTCTTAGCGTACCATTTACACACAGGCGTCTTCATCAAGCTTGAGGCTCTCTTACGTGCCGTAAATCTACCACATGGACCACCAGCTTTACTTCCTTCCCGAAGGAAGCCATACTAACGATTTTGAAGCCTGAAAAAAAATCCATGGCCCTCCAGCGGGTTTGAACCCGCGGCTAGCATGTTACCCCTTGAGCAGGGAAAACGACAAAACTCGATGTGGACTGTTTTGGTTGAGGGTTAAGGTCGAATATTTGGCAGCCCTGAGAGACTGGCGCCGGGAACAAGCTACTCCACGTGAGGAAAGATGGAAACTCAAGCGTAACATTAGAAAGATGCATGATAATTAAAGCATGTTCGGATTGTAGAGATGGCGCTCCAGGGTGAGGGAGAGAGTATGACTTATGGGACAGGGTTTTCTTCTTCCAGTGTCACTCAATTAAGGAGCACCACCCTTGTGTGCGCATGCAAGCCTCACGCACGTATCTATACCAACATTTCATCATTGTAAACCCGAAGGACATAGCTTATAACATTGTTTGTAATTTCAATTCTTAAAAGACTAAAAATCTCAAGTGTCGCACTCATATGACTTTCTCTACTCTTGTAACTATGTTACAAACATTTATTCCTCTATTCACTTCATGTTAGTCGAGATAAACATTTACAGAAATTATTTTATTGCTATTGCTTTGTTCAGAGTCTTTTGAGATATTTGAAGGTAGAGATATAACCTTCCACTGTCTCAAAAGACTCTAGCTTTGAAATTTGGTTCTCTTTGCAGGACCAAGAGATTAAAAAACTAATAACGGAATTTCATTTGACAGAAGTATAAGTATTGGAAAACTCAGAAAAATAGCAAGGAATATCTCTGAAATAGTTCATTCCACATGTCTGTGTAAGATTTTGTCTATCTCTGACCATTTACCTACCAGTTATGCAAAATCCAAAATGAAGAGAACTTCTCACGACATTCCCAGAAAATTCAAGAATTACATTTCAGAACAAAATCGTTAGAACCATTTTTGAGAAAATCGAATTTTCGAAAAAAAAATTTCATGTAGAAGGTGGTCTGGAAAATCTTCATGTCGCATCCTTGAAAGATGCCCAACTTAAATACCAAGTTTGGTATTCAACCGACCTTTCGTTTCTGAGTTATGCTGTTCAAAGTCGGACACACAACCATGGATATTTTTCTAAAAACGCTCTTTTTAGATTCAGGGGGTCCAAAAACCTGTATTTCAGATGCAATCTCAATGCTGAATTTTTGGACTGAATGCATAGACAAAGTAAAGAGAATTTACAACAATTCATTTTAGAAGAATGAATGTTTTAATAAAAGTTGCTTAGTTTATTGTGGAGAACCAGAATATACAAAAAAGTTACCATGGTGTGATTTAAAATTCTGAGGGTGGACCCGTAGGTCCCATAAGGGGCCCCATAAAAATGCGTTGCATATCACAATTTGGAAGGCCTCTTGTTGCTATAGGACTTGGAATTGTTGGCATGTGGTTTCTTATGTTCGTTTAAGAGATATTCACCTGCAACAGTCTGTTTATTTTACCAGTCCAGTATGCGAGAAAAGTGTGATGGGAATTCGGGTCGTCTACCTGAACTTTCTGAAAACTGGCCCCTAGTGCTAATGAGTCTGCGATTGTTCATCAGTGCCACCCTTACCACAAAACTCTTATCGCTGTGCCAGTCTGGGCTTCTGGATAGCGTGCAATACCTAACTCTGCTCTTAGATGGCACCTATAATTTAACCGTGAAGTGTGTTTGTATTTCGAAGAAACATAAAACTCGTTAAAATACACGATTTTCTCAACATAACTTTTTTCTAGCTCCAACAGTTTTCGAAGTATGTCACTTTCATTGTGGCCAGTTCAAGCAGATGCATTTAACAGAAATGCATTATTTTGATCTCCATGACCTCAATACAAACAAAAGCGGGCTTAATAGCTAATTTGCTTTTATAAGCATAACCATGTAAGATTAACTGATTACCTTGACTAGACTACCAGATGGCAGGCTGAGAACAGCCCGAGGTGTGTCATCCGTGTACCTGCCCTTTTAGGGCTGCCTCATTGTACCCTATGCTGCGGTCGGGGATGCCAATCCCCTTAAAGCTACGTCTCTTTCGGGCTCTCATTATCCCTATCCTCCTGTATGCCTGCGAAATCTGGGGCATGGCTGCAGACACCCATCTCCTGCGTCTGCAACGTATACAGAATAGAGGTCTTCGTGTAATCTATTCTGTATACCGCAGATTCCCCACGAGACTACTGCACGAAGCCTCGTCCCTCCCGTACGTGGAGGACGAAATTAGGCGCCGGGCAACAAAATTCTACGACCAGTTTCCACAACATCGGAGCGCCCTGGTTAGGTCTCTTGGGGACTATATCCCTAGAGAACGCACGCTTGTGCGACACCGGGTTCCCCGCATGGCTTGCGGGCACCCCCGGTAACACAGGAGCTTCCCCATCAACAGCGCAAGCTGAACTCCTGACAGTCCTTCCAAGAGCAGTTTGGAAGTCCAAAACATTTCGCCAATATCCATATTTGGACCACCCATCAGCAGTGCCCAACGGCAGTTGCAAGCTGAAAGTAACATCCGACGAGGAGCATAAAAAATGCTACCTCCCAACAATCCTCAATCCTCATTCTTCACCAGCCATCCTATAACTTCCTGATTACCTTAAAGTTGAAATAATTTCTAGCTAAACGTTTTATCACACTGAAGGCGAGCCAATGGCAGGAGCACGTGGGTAGTATGACGTTGTAATTATTACACAAATGATTTGGAAATTGCCTATTTATTCCAGCACGTTCGTTTATGCGAGCGGCGATGGAAGAATCACATTTAATAATTGTATAAATTGTAATGTTAAAATAAATATCTGTATTGTGATGATTTTACTAAGGTAAGTAGTGTTACTTAAGGCGGCGCCGTGGCCAAGCAGTTAGAGCATTTGCCTACCACCTAGACGGTTCGGGTTCGATCCCAGGGACCCGCATGTGATGAACGTAGCGGAGTCTAGGAACGTTTTCTCGGGGTTCTCCGGTTTCCTACACCACTCATTCCACCAATTGCTTCATTATCACCTTCCAAATTATCAATTTCGCCTGTATTTCATATCATCCACTTCCTCACTCTCATACTTGCAGGTGTTCACTCTGTCCGGTCCATAGGTTCCTGTGTTCCCCGACAGGCTTGTAAGTCCTAGGGGGTGTATCTCCTACAAGAGGGGAGGTTAATCAGGGAAAGAAGAGCTAGTGTTATTTGTCCATTTTTCTGTATTTAGAGTTGTTTTGAAACGTGTTGCATGTAAAGAATAGTCTGGTGTGGGCGGAATATGTTTTGAAAATCTTCGTGTCACATTCTTGGAAACTGCAGAAGTTAAATACCATGTTTCGTATTTGACCACTTTTCGTTTTTGACTTATGTCGTTCACACACACACACACACACACACACACACACACACACACACACACACACACACACACACACACACACACACACATACACACACACACACACAAACACACACTTTTTACTAAAATTATTTATTTCCGTTGAAATTTCGATATTTAAGTTTTGGGTGCATTACAGTACTTTCCCTATTTACTATACTTAGAGAGAGAGAGAAGAAAAGGGGAATGTTGCATGATGAAATATACATTTCCAAGTAAGAGAGTGTTTCTTGTCTTTGTGATGGGAATTGGTGCCACTGTGTGGATTTGTATTCAGTATACAAAGTGTGTATGTATTCTTTAAATGCCATCAAGCAAGCGTTCTAATGAGAGTGGACGTTACCCTTATTGCTAAGACGTGTACTATAACATGGGACTCGAAGTGACGCTCTACCAGGTGAGCTACCACATCCTGCACGTGACTTTTTTGCTGATTCACAGACTACACACATTTTCGGTAGGTATGCAAATTTCCGCTCCCGCCCCTCCCTCCTACTCCGTATTGATTAATAGCCTATTTTTCTTTTTTCTTTTCTTTCGTACGGATAGAAATTCGTCTCTATGTAAAACATGAAAGTTCCATTTGCACGGCCTGCTATTGATACCAACAATGCCAATTAAGCTAATTCCAAGATCACTTCTTGTGGGGCATGCCTGCCTCTGATATCGAATGATTAATTTCAAACTTGAGCTATACGCGGAGTAACCCTTCTTTTATTTTTCTTCCCAGGCACTAAATCTAAATGTCTGGCTGCTGCTTCTTCCAGTGGAAATGGCACCAACCGCTAACGTTCTCTATTTCTCATCTTTTTCATATGTACATACATACCTACTGCGTCTTCCTAATTAAGGTCAAGCTGGCGACCCGACCCGACCCGACCCGACCGGACCCGACCGGATTCCATATTTTTCTGTCTATACTATGTAGATTTACCTATAACACGCATTCCAAACAAAAATTCATACTAACATTTCACCGGAAATACATGTTTTAAAACGTCATGTGTTATTCTCACATGACTTTATCTGCTCTTATACTAACCATTCTTACAAACTCTTATTCCTATATCTTCTTCGTGTTAGTTAAGATAAACATTTGTACAAATTATCTTATTGCTTATTTCCTTGTAGGTACAAGGGGAATATGGGAATAAAGTAGGCTTTGAGCGAGAGTCAAATCGTTTAAAGCTTTGAAATTCCATCCTCTTCGCACGGGAACATAAAAATAAATAATATGGTCCATTTGAGGAAAGTTTTCTAAAACTCACACAAATAACAAGGAATATCTCCGAAATAGTTCATCACTCTACAAAAAAATATTTGGGCCTAAATTGTGTTTTTAGCAAGATCTCCATTTTGTTTTGTATAGTAAGATTTGGTCTATCCTTTACGGTTTACCAATTATGCAAAAGTCATCCAGAATAAACAGGACTACATGGGCTATAGCCAGAAAATTCAAAATATACACTTCATTTGTCATAAAAATATCTTTAACATACGGCATTTTAATAAAAATCACTAGAGCCATTTTCCAGAAAACGAAAATTTTCGAAAAATCTTCCATGCAAAGGGTAGTTTAGGGTGGAGCAATTTTCTTCAAAATCTTGGTGTCGCATCCTTGAAAGACATTAAACTTAAATACCAACTTTGGTTTTTAACCGACTTTTCGTTTTTGAGTTATGCTGTCCACAGTCTGACACACAGACACACACACCGAATTGCTGTCCACAGAGTGACAGAAACATACACGCGCGCGCGCGGATGTTTTTCTAAAAATTCCTTATTTTTTGGATTCAGGGGTCTCAAAACATATGTTTTCGGTGAAATCTAGACATTGAATTTTTAGGTGGAATACAATACTTCCTCTACTTACTATACGTAGGAGAGAAAGCAAAAAAGGGATGATGTGTGCACTCACATGTCTTTCACCAGTCACTCTTCTATAAAATATTCTTTGAAAGGCTTATTACTCCATCTGCTTCGCATTAATCGAGATAGACGTTTGTAGCAATTGTCATATTACATATTTGCTTATACAGAAGTGTGAAAATAATTAAACCGTAAAGTTTGGGTCTTCAAGATATTGAAGGCTAAGTGTGATAAATGTTTATAGAATTTTCCACTAAGCAAAATTAGACGAGTGTATGAAAAATATAGAATATAACTGCAGTCAGTCTTCTATTTTATACTACTGGATAGACAGAGGCTTTGTTCCTTCAATGAAACGTAGCAAACTGGTTTAAATTGTTATAAAAATGGATCTTAGGCAGTTTCTAGTCATTATTTTTATTTTATTTGTTTATTTATTTCATTAATTCATGTATTCATGCATTCATGTATTCATTCATTCATTCATTTACTTATTTATTTATTTGTAGTTTTTAATGTTCCGATGTATCATGTTTAGTGCTTTCTATCCTTCATCTGGTCCCTAGTTTCAACTTTGTATGATATTGTGCTTCCTACTATTAACACACTTTCTAGCCATTTTACGTGCATGTTTGGTATGTTATTTATGCAACATCTAATTGCACATACGGCCTTTTTTCCCTTCTGTTAATGTTTTTTTTTTTTTCTGTTATGGTCACTTCATTTTCCATTACTGGATAACCTGAGTGCTGGATAATCGATTTTCTTGACTACCTCTCTCTCTCTATCTGAGCGGTAGAGAAAGTAATAAGAAACTGTGTTAAATCCGTTCATTGATGAACTCGTGCCCACACGCCCAGTACACCTACAGCTCAACACGATGTAATACCATAAATCTCAGGCACAACCAAGAGAAAGCAGCACCACATATGTGAGGGAATTATCAAAATAACACACTAAACAAATCTGATGTGTTACATTCATATCACTTTCTCTTCTCACTTTTCTACAGCTGCTCTTACGAAAACTGAAATACCACACATTGGCAGATTTCGTTCTAGGAAAGGGAAGGCTAAAGCAATAGTCAGATTTTTAAAAACCAGATAGCTATGTGATGGCTTTGAGCGCTATTTACCACTTGAAAAAGCATACGTATCTGAAAAGTCAAACCAGTAACAAAGAATAGGTCAGAAATGGTCAAAGTCACAATTTTCACCTTCTCTACCACGTATAGTAAGTAGGGGAAGTGCCTGTATTATACGACCCAAAAATTTGATTTCGAGATTTCACCGGAAATGTATGTTTTGAGGTCCACTGAACCTCAGAAAAAGCATTTTTAGAAAAAGGTCCGTGTGTGTGTGTGTGTGTGTGTGTGTGTGTGTGTGTGTGTGTGTGTGCGTGTGTGTGTGTTAAGAACATAATTCAAAAACGAAAAGTGAGTTAAAAGCCAAAGTTGATAAATAAGATTAATACCCTTTAAAGATACGACAGAAACATTTTGAAGGAAATTCCTCCACCCCAAACCACACCAGTGGAAAATGTTTCGAAAATTTCGATTTTCTCAAAAATGGCTCTAACGATTTTGATTAAAATGTTATAGATATGTTTAAGATATTTTATGGCAAATGAAATATATGTTTTGAATTTTTCGGTTATTGCTCTTGTAGTACATGCGTTTTGAATAACTGGTATACCTACCGTTAGAGATAGACCAAATCTTACTGTACAAAAAATGTAGAGCTCGTTAAAGTACTCGTTAGGTCCAAATGAATTTGTTTGTAGAGTGGAGCATTTCGGAGGTATTCCTTATTATTTGTATGAGTTTTGCAATACTTAAAATGGAAGATCATTATTCACTTTTGTATCTCTTTGCCGAGCAAAGGCAATGGAATTTGAAAGCTTTAAAACATTTGACTATCACTCAAAGCCTACTGTATTCCCATAGTCCACTTGCACCTACAAGGAAATAAGCAATAAGATAATTTAGGTGAATGTTTATCTGGACTAACATGAAGTAAATAAAGGAACAAGAGTATGTAATAAACTAATAACAGTTAGCACAAGAGCAGAGAAAGTTATACGAGTGCAACACACCAGATTTTTGTCTCCATTTATACATCCCATTTAATATTTCGGGTGACATCGGCGGTTCCTTGCCTTTGGAACAATTGTGTGCGATGACATTTACTCCCTTTAGGTGCTGTTAATATTTGGGTTAGTATTACTTTGTTTATTAACCTGTTACATTAAATTCACACACGCACATGTACACCCCCTTCACCGTCTAGAGAGGACAGGGAATTATCTTCACTAAGGAAAATCGTCCACCCTCTAGACGAGAATCTCAGCCAGGATCTGCAGATTTGGAAGTTAGCATGCTACTCAGACCACGGAGCCAGTCAAAAATTGTTTTAACTGTTCCATTAAATGGAATAAATGTTATGCCCCGCCTTTAACTACAATGTGATATCGGTGGGTTTTGAGCATATTGACAATAGTGTTAACATGCTTACAGTTGTCACTGAGCTTTATAAGATCTGATACACACAAGCGCGCACACATTCACACTCTTTTTAATATTTATAGACTGAGGAGAATAGGAAAACATCGGATAGATGTAGCTTTCACAGACTTCGAAAAAAGCATTTGATTTTGTAAATAGAGAACGATTATGGAGGATAATGGACAAAAGGGGATATCCCCCTCACATAGTAGAAATAATTGAAAGATTATATAGAAACACACAAATTATTATAAACACAGGTATGCTAAAGACAGGGGAAATAAAAGTGAATAAAGGGGTGTAACAGGGATGCAGTCTTTCTTCCACGCTATTTAATATTTACATGGACGACATGACTTGGAAAAATAAGGTGAGTGGGGGGGTACAACTGAATAGAAATAAAACCTTAAATGTGGCTCTTTATGCAGACAATGAAGAGAGCCTCCAACGATCCATGTAAAAGATGTATTTATTGGGAAAGAAATATAACTTAAATGTCCATAAAAAGACAAAAAATAAAGGTACATCGAGGAAAATATCCGGTAAGGTAAAAAATAAATACTTATTGAAAATAAATACCTGAAACAGCTCTGGAATTTTAAATATTAGGTTGAGAAGTAAGCTACGATTTAGACAAGAATGTAGAAAACAGAAGTTGCAGCAGATATTGAAACTATAACAAGCAAGGAAAGAAATGAAATTGAAATTGTATGAGTATGGTAGTTCCAGTACTTATGTATGGAAGGGCATCAGGATATCAAAAGAAAAAGATAAAATCAAAATACATTCTCCAGAACTGATATTTTTAAGAACAATTAACGAATATACCAGACGAGATTTAATAAGAAATGAAATAATTTGGCACATACAAATTGCAAGATCAAATAGGAAAAAATACAGAATTGGAAAGAACATATGAACAGAATGAGCGAAGAAAGAATATCCTTTTTAATAAGAAGATACAATCCGCGAGAAGGAGGAGGAAGAAGAGATGTGGAATGTTTTAGAAGAAAATGGGAATAAATGGTTGGAATGCGAAGATGGAACTGGCAGAAATGCCAAATCCCTGAAGAGCAGAAGAAGCTATTGGATGGAGAAAAAGACGCACCCCAAACTAGGGAGCCTCTCAGAGCAGGCAAGTGCTATAGGTATGGACTAACTTGCGAGGCTAGCCCCTGTTTGCCCTGATTGACATTCATGGGAGATTGAAGACTTTATGGTGATCAACGTGTCGACATCGTGACACTCTGGTCGGTTTATGACAAAAGATCGCGTACTGCGTCGGAATCTTGCCAATGAACTCATTAAAGAGAATCATCGTGTAATGCAATCCAGTGTGAAGGCGATAATTGCAGAACTGCGATTCCACACAAGACAGACTCAGCGTCTTGGTCATCCTTCACATCTGCTACAGAACACATGACTGACAATGTTGTGCGAAACATACACACAGTGACGGCATCCAAAACCTCCACACCCGTCGGGAGATGTGTATACTTCATATATAAAACATTTAGCCACGTATGAACAGTACAATTTTTTGTTTTACTCAAATAACTACACCCCTTTTCAAATTAAAGTATAGGAGGCATTACTTTCAGCACACCCTCGTAGAAAAGAGCAGTAGCACTCTTGGGACGGTCTAGTTTTACCTGAAGAACAATACCTACCTTTGGGACAGGGATCGATATATCGTTGGGGCAATATAAATACATTTAAACTCCCCAGTGGCGACTCCAACAACCAGCTCCCCTACCCTGCACCCGTAGACCACCCCCGATCCTTAGAAGGCCATTTATAGAGTAAATTCCTTGTCATACACACCGAAGCTCCCACCGACACTTAGAACTTGAAACAACCAACCAGAACGAAAGGTGAAGTGAAATGAGACGTGAGATGAAATGGTGAAATGGAAGAACGAAAATTTGACAGTGTAATTATACTTCCTAGCATTCGCCTTCCAGGGAAAACCCCGAAAAAAGACCTATAAGTCAGCAAATTCAGTCACAGGAATCGAACCCACGAATGCGGGCCATATGCTACCGCCTGAGCTATTCTGCCATACATATACCACTTAAAATACTCGAATCAAAAACGTTGTAGGCATTTAAAACATAAAATAATAGGGAAATGCCCATAAAAAGGGTAGTTTATTGAAAATCCTCGTTTTGCAGTTTTTTTGGACTCAGGGCACCTCAAAACATGTATTTCTTGAGAAACCGCGGTATAGAATTTGGTTTGAATACAATAGTTGTCTACCCACTCTGGAGAAGTGAGAAGGTAGACAAAGAATAGGTGGACTGCCACCCACGGGCCCAGCAACAATTACTGCCGGTCCGTCGGTCGTTCGGCTGCTTGGTCCCATATTAATCCCAATGTGCCTTTGTAAATGAGACCCAAGTTTGCAAGAGACAACAAGCAGGGATTAAAAATGGGACCAGCGCAAGACTGGGGCGCTTGCGTAGGAATAAGCCCAACATAAAAAATTAGATATTTAACCTCATTTGAAATTGTATGCATATGTGATGGGATAACTTGATTCCGTGGTCATGACTATAGCTTCCTGGCCCAAAGTGATTCATTACTATGGCCCAAAAACATGTCTCCTTGCCATTTGCATATAACCAATGCCATTCCAAATATTTTAATTTGACATCTCATTACGTAATAAATAAAATTACAGCTTCACATAATTAATTTTGCAAATCTAATTTACATTCCTTCAGAAAAACATAGCAACATGCTTTTCCTAGGGTGGTAATAAAGATTAAAATATAAACACATAATAAAAATAATCTAATGCCTTTTATTATTTTTCTCTGTTACTTGCCCACGGTAAGTGTAGGAACATTCCATTCTCTTTGCATGCTCGGGACATAAAAAAACGAATAACGACTTCCCGTTTGAGAAACGCATTCAAACGTACTCGTATAACAAGGAAATAGCTCACAAAAAAGAAATGTTTCACATAAATGGTGTGTTTTAACGAGATGTACGGTTTACCACCCATCCAAAATCCGTTCACAATGAAGGTGAATTCTGAGAGTATTCCAACCAAAAAGTTAATATCTAGATTTCAGTGGAACTGTGTGTTTTGAGGTCCTTTGAATTTAAAACATTTCAGAAACTCATCTGCCGCGCGCATGTCTGTGCGTATCTGAACGGTATAACCCAAAAACGAAAAGTCGGTTAAATGCCTGTAACACAAAGGTTTCCGAAAAATCCCCCAAGTAAACTACACTTTACGAAATTCTTCACTTTCTCAAAAACAGCTCGGTTTTGGTTAAGCTATCATATACTAAATATATTTACATGGCAAATTAATTAATTGTGTATCCTGAATTCTTTGGAAATAACCTGTGAAGTCCTTTTAATTTGAAAAACGATCTTTTTTCTTTTCACTATTGAAATTAGCCGCGCCGTAGCCGAGTGGTTAGACCATTTGCTTCTCACCAAAGTGGCCCGGGTTGGATCCCAGGCAACCGCATGTGGAATTCGTGGTGGACGAAGCGACGCTGGGGCGAGTTTCCTCCGGGTTCTCCGGTTTCCCCCGCCATCTCATTCCACCGGTACTCCATTTCATTCCATGTTCATCAGTGTCACCGCCTGCGGTGCCAGAAATACTTAGCGTGTCTGCCTCACGTTCAAGAGGCTTAAGCTAAGTTATCCGGATAAGGTTTCTTTCCGAGATTTTCCCTTATCCTGAGAAGATGAATGTCGGGTAACTTAAACCTCCATGGACCTCGGGCTCATTTGAGTATCGTTTCACCCATTTCATTCATTCACCGTCCAATATAACATTACGTTGTAGGGCGTTAATTAAAAAAGAAGAAATGCCATATCTACTAAAAGCGGGCGTTAAACACTACAAAAAAACTATTGAAATCTCCATTTTTTCCGCATCCATGGATATATAATGCACGGGTTGTTGTACATTTTATAGTTGTCAAAATCGCAGTTAAATAACTTGTCGCATCTGCCACGCTCTTTTCTGGCATTTTCCCGTGTTATAATTTTCTACATTGTCATTTTCTCCAAAACTATTGCATCTAGGAAGCAGCTAAAACATCATATGAACTTTAAAATGAGTGGAAAGTTTTGCCATATTTTACATACAATTTAGAAACTATAATGTTATGTAATAGAAAAATGTAATTATTTTTAAATTATATATAAACAGCAACTTTCACTATAAATGTATAATTTTGAAAAACTAATCTACTCATTTCGTCAGAAATGCTGTTTTCTGGGTTCACCATGACCTTAAAGATATCAGAATACAGGATTCTTCAAATAAATGCACCTAAGTGAACATCAGCACACCAAGATTACTTTTTGTTAAACGACAGACGAAAATATCCTGCACAAAAAAGAATGTAAATCACTTTAAAATACAACTTAATTCAAATAAAACCTCAAGGCATAAACCATTTCGGAGATATCCGTTATTACTGTTCAACATTTTGTCATTCTTTTAAAGTTCAGTCGGTATTCAGTTGTTTCTCGCGATTACCTGTAAAGAGTATGTAATTGTAGAGCCAGAATATAGTGCCCAGTTGTTAAATATTTGTTCGTTATATAATGTGTAATGTAGTTACATATATCTGCCAAGGTTTATCGCGATTAAAATGAAGTAGCAAATTAAGCTAAAGGTATAAAAGACATATAGGAAACCCTATCGATAGTGAGGTGTTTAAAAACTGGGTCGCTATATGCTAGCTTGGAAATTGTATATTCCTCTCATGACATTGCAGGAATAACGACACTACTTTTCAAAAATGACAGAACCATTAAAAAGTACATAATAATAATAATAATAATAATAATAATAATAATAATAATAATAATAATAATAATAATAATAATAATAATAATAATAATAATAATAATAATAATAATAATAATAATAATAATAATAATAATAATAATAATAATAATAATAATAATAATAATAATAATAATAATAATAATAATAATAATACACTCAGCCTCGTTAGATTCCTGAGGGGCCGATTGAGGAGCTACTTGATTAAGTAGGGCCCGGGACGCTGACCGGGTCCCACCCTCCGGTACTGCACCCTACTCATGACGCCTGTATGGGCAGAGGTGTGGGACACGCAGAGGCCGGGTGGTAGCCCTTGGTCCGATAAGGGCTGTTGCCCTGTTCCAGTGTCGAATGGAATACAAAACTTGCTCTTACCTAGTGTAGATAGAGCAGAGTAAAAAGGCTCTCTTGCGGCCCACGATGCAACAAGTGAATGTCTATCCAGTTGCTATGGCAACAAGTGCAAGTCAAGCCAAGTCAAGTCAAGATACTGTGTAAATCATTAGGTAGGTATATTGAGGAGGTAACATTTTTCATTTAAAGAATGTCTTTTAGAGTAGGTTTTCTTATCACGCCGACCACTTCTTAAGCCTAAGCCACGAACCTGAATACTTACTTCTTCTAATGAGGAGAGCTATGTATCTTATCGCTTTTCTAAATACGTACGTTTAGAGTTAAGTCAAGTGCATAGTCGGGTTGGTTCGCTACAAATGTTCCCGGTCTGCACCCGTCATCACGTACTGTATTCTAATGTCGAGAAGCCTGACAAACCCCAACTTTTGCTACCTAAGTAGGGAAAGTGTCGTTCGTATTCCATGTCGAAATTTCGCCCGATAGGTATATATGTTTAGGAAAACGCTCCGTATCTGTGTCTGCCTGTGAACAGAATAACTCAAAAACGAAAACTCGGTTAAAAACCAAAGTTGGTATTTAAGTTTAATATCTGTCAAGGATGGCACACTAAGATTTTTAGAAAATTCCTTCATCCTAAACCATCCTTTGCGTGGAAAATTTTCTCAAAAATAACTAATGAATTTGATTAAAATGCGATATGTTTAAGACATTTTTATGACAAATGAAGTGTATATTTTGAATTTTCTGGCTATAGCCTATGTAGTCCTGTTCACTCTTGACGACTTGCACAACTGGTAAACCGTAAGAGATAGACAAAATCTTACTATACAGAAGTTTTAGATCTCGCTAAAGTACACCATTTACATTAAGGGACTCTGAGACTGAAAAATCACCGAAAAATTATAAAATGGGCGATTTTTAGGTCTATACATATAAATATTCCCCAAACCTTCAGTCATCTAGACTCCGTCATTTTTAAAGGTCTAGCGAAGGCTTTAAATACGTGCCATATACGCTACCTACATTTAAACGCCCCTTTTCTGTTAAACTTTTCGACAGTGTTTCAACAAAATGTGGGCAAAAAAAGGACTCAAAGACAACCAAATTGAGTGGAAAGGAGTGGTTAAGCTATAGAGCTGAGGAGAGAGACTACTAGACAGAAGAACTTTGCAGCAGGGCAAAGGGAATCTGACACATGATCCTCATGCATGTGTGTAGAAAAATTAATTTTTCTCAACTTTACATTTTGTAATACACTAGCTGCTCCTTGCGCATTGAATTTTGAGTTACACTCCTAGAATTTCTCCAGCACGTGCTCCATTTAGACAAAATACACAAAAAGTTAAAAAAGATTCTTTCAATGTTCACCAAAACAAGAAATTAATTAATTAGTTTACAAGTCATTATTTTTTCTCCCTGTCAGAGATTGATGGTGTTTGTTGGGTAATTAGAGTTTATAAAATAATAAAATTTTAGTTTTTGGTGCGCATGGTGTGTTTTGAATATTGAGCTATTTTCGCATTATAAATAAATTGAACAATTAATTTCCTTAAAACTGTAAAACATATTGTACTGGGACTTTGTGTCGTAATTTATAACACAGTTACCCTTAAGTGTGTAAAGTATTGATTTCGCACGTATAAAAATATAGAAATTTCAAATTTCAGTCCCAGGGTCCCTTAAATGATCTTTTCTGTGACGTAGACCATTTCGAAGATATCTCTTATTATTTTTCAGAATTTTGCAGTACTTATATACCGTTCTCAAATGGGAGACCGATATTCATTTTTTATCCCTTAGTCGTACAAAGAGAACGGAATTTCAGTCGTTATACTTTTAAAACATTTGAGCAGATAGAGGAATATGTGTTTGCAAAAATAGTTTTTACAGGAGTAGAGAAACTAATGTGAGTGCAACACATCAGTTTTTTATCAACACAATTCCTATTAAATACAATACAACGTGATATTTAACAATGGGAAGTAATTTAATCAACTTGGGTTGTTTTTTTCAAAATAAGATTAGATTTGCTAATTTGAAGTTGTAATTGCCGTAGTATGGAAAGTTGAAAGTGGGCCACTTTGAATTCTAGGAAAGTGCCATTAAATTGTTTCACCTTTAAATGTCCATGACCATGGTAGAGAGGGCCAGAAATAAAGGCTGGCAGTTGGGACGCTCTTGCGCTGTGGCATCGCTCAAACTGCTTTATGGTTATGAGATACGAGCCAGCTTGGTACTCCAACACAGCAGATCGTGCTGGCCAGCCGACCCCTCCGTCTGTCTGTCTTTCTGTCTGTCTGTCTACTGTCCAGTCTGGCTGGACCGCGCGCAGCCTCCTAAACAATAACTTACTTACCAATTTCATTATAACAGGTACATTTCCTTCTCCAGCATTCAACTCTCCTGCGAAATTGGACGGATATAGAACTTTTACACACGAATGTTACATTCACATGACTTTCTCCCCCCTCCCCCCTGCCGTTCATTATATAGCTGCTACAGATTGTTCTTACGAAAGCTCATCTCTCTGTCTACTTCATGCTATTCGAGATAAATCTTTTGAAAAATAGTTACGGTATACATTCCACTGTGGGTACAAGGGGAAAACAGTCGTTAGTCAGATGTCACTATACGTTGGCCTTGAAATTCCATACTTTTTCCATGACATCGCGAGAAACAACCGAATAGCGACAAGCAGTTTAAAAAAATTACCAGTATTGAGGCTTTAAAGCCAATAACCCACAACTCGGAAATGGCTGATGCCTCGGAAACTGTTGTTTAAAATATATTGTCTTTTAGATCTGCATTTATTGTATAGTAAATTTTTGTCCCTATCTTACACTTCATCACTTCCTCACGAATGAACAGGTCTTCACAGGCTATTCAAAATAAAATTCAATACCGATATGCATTTTATTTTGAAATTAAATGTTTTAAATATATGACGTTTATTAATAAAAATAAGAAAGCGTTTTCCATGGGGAAGATTTACGGATGGTACTGTTCGCAGATCTACACACTACCGTTATTTTTTCTTAAAATGCTCTTTCTTGGGAGGGTGATCTCAAAACGTATATTTGTTATGACATTTTGATAACAAAGTTGGTAGAATGCAGTGCTTCCTCTGTGTTAGCTATAGGTAACTAGGTTCGGAGATACACTTTCCTTATTCGTGTTTAGTTCCTGATCATATGTATGGCTCCTTCTTAAACTCCACACTTGGCTCAATGACAACCAGCGGAGGGGGACTTCGCACCTCGACCGAAAGACGATCAGGAGCCTACGCCCCTAACGGGGCCCTACGGGAGCATGATGAGGCAAAAGGATCCCAAGGGCGGCCGGAACATTGCCACGAAAGCTGGCTCAGTCCGGTTCCTCTACCACTTCTTCGGGTTCGTACTCGCAATGGGACTCGGAAACCGGCCCCCTCCCCCTTGGGCGTGTACCATACCATGGGGTAGGCGGAAGCCTTCCAATCCGGTGGAAGAGTTTTCCAGAGCTCATTTGTTTCCCCTGTCGTGTTGTTGCTGCGACGCTCGCCGACGCTTCCAACCCTGAAAGAAACCTAACGTGATGAAGCGTAAAATGAAATCATTAATGTAACAGATGGAGGGACAGGAAATTCGCCTGGTGACGTAGAGAAACGTCCGAAAAACCCATGGGTCAGGAAGGTCGGCCACGGGGATGGAACCCGCGACCTCTCGAATGTGGTCCATAGACGTTACCGCCTGAGCCATCCCGCTCGGTAAACTCCACCTTTAACGTTCTAGGAAATTTTCCGAGGTTTTGTTACCGAGACAAATTTAGCGGTTTGTATACATTCAAATAAATCTGTTCATGTCTTGAAGAATCGCATGCAACTAGCGATGTTTCTTAAGTACAATTTATTTATTCTGAAAGGTCTGAAGCCGGTTAATTTGGCGCCACTGGGAAGGTTTCCGATGAAATGATGGATCGCAATGCAGCCAATGTTTGACCACTGAAGTTCAGTCATTTATAAAACAGCCATAACTCTGTTGACCGTGAATAAAATATTGCAATACAGGAAGCAAAGCAGAAAACAGCATGACAACCAGCAGGATATGCAAATAACAGAACTCTCTTGCGGCGGACTTGCAGTGGTGCCACAATCAGCATACCAATTAGCTACCACTCTTTTCCAGGAGTAAGTAATCTTGATCGAATATAATTCCCATTAAAAGCCACGCTAACGCCGGCAACATTATTTTATTTGGGAACTTTTTTTGGAGGGGGAAGGATGCGGCAAGAGGGGAGGGGAGGGGACAGCGTTCTCCCTCCTGTTGCGAGTACAGTCCCTGAACGCTTCACGGACCTAGGAAGTATTTCACTCCTACGTGAGATAGACCCTTGCGGCATGTGAACCATTCCTCACAAATCACACTTTGTACAACAGTTTGGTAACGTTCTCACATGGATTGAACATCTTGAAAGCTCTTCGTATTTTCAAGGACTTTTATTGCATTTTCTGTAATTAATAACCAAGAAGAGTAACATAAATACCACATGAAGTTAGACTTCTTTTCAAAGACGCAAAGCAAACATTTTATCCAATTCACAGAAATGCTTCTTACTTCCATTTCAAGATTGGGCTGTAAAGCCTTTTCCAACGCAAAGACATCTTCCCATCTGGTGTTTGGTCGTTCTCTTGAACTCCAACGTTCTAGTTTGTAAGTCTGGCATTATTCATTCTTTGTATGTGTTGAAACCATTGCCATTGTTGTGTATCTTTTCCTCTAACTTATGTACGCATATATTTAACTCTTATCGTAAGTATTTGAATATGACGCAAACGTTCCTCTCCGTCGAAGACGTCGTCTTTAAGACCTATAAGATCTTGTGTTTGGTGTCCGGACTAGCTCTAGCAAGAGGTCCTAATCTACAGGGTATGCGTGAGTTGTGGTAGGAATGGAACCAAACGAAGAATTAACCAACATATCACTTTATTTGTAAATTTCCAGATTTGTAGAGAACTGCCGACGATATTTAAATAGAGTGTAACTTTGTAACTTCAACTACAACGTTATAACACTTTAACTGTGTCACCATTTAGCGACCGCCGAATTATGTATACGTGCTAGCTTACGTACAACTCCCAAGTTGCACGTGCGTTATCTCGACTCGATTCAAGACGAGTGTGTCTTGCGTTGCATTTGTTTTTGTGTGAGCAACACGAAG